>JAGKTI010013558.1:0-22868 GCA_018397915.1 Birgus latro
GCCATCAGTCTCCCCAGACGCCTTAAGAAGATAATAAAGGTGAAGGGGAATGCCAGTAAATACTAAATTCAATGGTGAGTGTTAATTTATTTGTTTCTCCTTGCTAACCACAAGAATGTTTTCTTTTTTTAAGATGGCGTCAACACTTTCCGCGCCTACTGTAGAGAAAGAAAGTGGATACAGAAAAGGGTTTGCTGTCGGTTGCCTCAGACAGCTGAGTCTGTTAAGAAAAGAAGGTGAGGTTTAGAGGAGGAGAGGTGGTGTTCCACAGAAAGAAAGTTAGAAGAAAGGCTGCGAATGTTGCAGAAATGAAGACGAAGTGAATCAGACAGTGGTTCCAGGCATGAGTCATCACAGGGAGAGGGGCGGATGGTGGGGGCATTTATGGTCCTCCCCCCTGGGGACTCCGAGGCACTGTTAAAGTTCGCCATTTTTTAATTTTGAAAAGGTAATGTAGTGTGTACTGTGCATGTAGTTTGGTGTTGACAGAGAAACTTGTGCTGGAGAGCATGCTGGCCTACTCTCCGTGTAACTGAAACACTGAAAAAGTTCAGCAAAGGCAGATGGTCGGGAACTAATCCTGAGGGCTGATGAAATGGGAGCTCCAGCTCTCCCTGTCGTCAGCATACCATCCACCTCGGGAGTACTGCCCTGTTCGACTGGTGCTACAGTCTACTCCTTCAGCCTGATGGTCGTTTTTTTTTTTTTTATCTACACATTATTTATCCCTTTGGCAGCAATATGCTTTCCAGAAAAGATATCCAGCAGTCTGTGACATGCCTTCAAAAATCACACCCAATTTTTCAAATTTTCTGCATTTCCTTACAGCATGAAGCACATGCTTATGTTTGTGATGCTGTAAGATACAGAGCGATGCACCTTTTCTCTCATGTGATGGTTGGTGTATAGATAGATACATATTTGTTTTTGCTACCTCCTGATGATTTTATAATGAATATTAAAGGGCTTAATGAAGGCTACATCCAGCCAGCTCATTTTGGAAACTCTGAATAAGGTTGCTTAGAGGTAGACAAAAAAATAATATAAAATACATCGTAGGACTGAAGAAGTTAACACTAAGATGGCATCTAGTCACAAGTACTATAAGCCTCAACAAAGTCCTCTAAATTGGTGCAATGTTTTTGCCCCTAAAGACATTACAGCACTGCAGGTCATATTAACCAGCCGTGTGCCACAGCTGTAATATTACGGTCTGCCAGGTGTGCGTACAAATTGCCACAGTCGTAATATTACAGCCTGCAATTGAAAAAATCACCAAAATTTGAAAATTCAAATTTGGCAGGAGATTTGTGGTAAGCATAGTCCTGCACCTCTGTAGGGCTGGTACTGATGCTATGACTCCCCCACGCCTCCCCCAGGGCACACGGGTAGCCGTTTCCTCAGTCTTACTTTGACTGTGAGTGTGTGAACATCATGTAGCACTGAAGTCTTTCCCAAAGTGAGACTGATGATCTCCTGATGGTCTCCACTGATGGTGAAAGTGATTCATCAGCTGCTGCTGCTGCTGATAAAGACTCTGCAAACACTTTTTTACATGCGTAAAATACTAACTCCAAAATTACAAACATTTACCAGGTAAGTGCCACTCACATGTAATGCACACCCATACATCATCATGCTTGGGAACAGTTCCCACATCACCTATGTACCTTCCGAGAGTGTCCCTGGGTCATTTGTGAGAGTTGCCCAAGAAGCAAATGTCGCTCTCCTACCTCAACTCACTGGGTGGCACAGGCAGCCCAAACATTTCAGCTGACGGCCAAGAACGAGTCAACCTCAAAATTGGCCTTTCAGGCTTCTGAGTGCTTTTATGGTAGTTTTCCATGTTTTCTCATAATTCCTAAACTACTGTATTTAGAAAAAAAAAAAAAATCGAAAATTGGCCGGCATCGTAGCTCCAAGAGGGTCATAAGTTGGCCGGCACACGTCAGGTTAAACAGATGAAGAAAAATTGGCTGGTGTTAAGAGTTAGTGCACAAGTACATCAAGACTTACCACCACCACCATCATCATCATCATCATCGTCATTGTCATCATCATCATCATCATCATCCAGATCAATCTCGTCAGGGTTGGCTGTGCGTGCTGTGGCGGCAACCTCGTCATCACGCTTGCTGGTGCTGCCTCGGACAAACATGATCTTGGAACCACCTGAAAAACAACAAAAGTAGCATCATCACCATCATTAGTATAATTTTTGTTGTCACTGCCATCATCATCACCATCATCAGGACCATAATTTGTCATCATCATCATCATGGTTAATTCCAATCATCATCATCATCATCATCATCAGGACCATAATTCCAATCATCATCATCATCATCAGGACCATAATTCCAGTCATCATCATCATCATCATTCCAGTCATCATCATCATCATCATCACCATAATTCCAGTCATCATCATCATCCGTATGAGGTAATGCAAACATGATAGGGGTGATGAAGAAAGATCTAAAAATGTAAGGATATTAGGAAGACCATGCTTATAACTCAACTTACCCTGTGGCTGTATGGGTAAGGGCCGTGTGTTGCTGGGTTCTTCGTGTTGGTTCATGGCCACAGCCCTGGCCTCCAACATCCTCATGCCATCTTTCGCGCCAGGTGCCAGGTCTGACACCGTCCCTGCCACTGTGTCTGCCGATGCCAACATCTGTGCCGACATCATGTTCACCTGCATATACGAAGGGGCGCAGTATTGTTACTCATCATTATTATTGTTTTCAACCGGCATAATTTTCACCGACAACACTTTCACAATTTCTGTTTTCATTACTGCCATCTTCATTATCACTGTATCATCATCATCATCATCATAGTCTGCTGCCTCCTCCACATCATCATCATACCAGAAAACAGGAAAACTAAGAGAACTATCAACAGCATCCCAGAGCTGAATGGGGCCAAACAATCACTCATACAGTAATCAAGTCTTCAGAGCCCTGCCTCCACCTCAAAAGTTTAGTCATCTGCACAGAGCTATTACAACTCCTTCAATACAATCATGTCATTTTTTTGTGAGATTCTTGATAATACTGGACATTCTATATGTCATAAAGGCCTTACTACTTGGCTATACCCATTTTACTCTAACCTTGCCTAAAACTGCTCTCTCTTCAACTTTAATGCTGAGTTGTAACAGGAGATTAACACAGGATGCTAATTGCAGACAAATGCTATGGAAACGAGGTAGGAGGTAGAGTTGCAGTACTGTCTTTTTCTGTCACTGAGGTATGTGAAATAAGCTGCAGCAGGTCAGGTTAAGGTCAATGGACTATCACCTCTTCACCCAGGCTGAATAAAATCACATAATAGTGGCAACAATCATCATCATCCAAACCACTTTTTGTCCCACCCAAAGATGACTGGGACAAGGTAGGGTCAAAATAGCAGGAAAAGACCAAGCACAATAAAGGGAGAACTAACCAACAGCCCACACAATGAAATGGGCCACACATAAAGGGAAAGGAGATGCCCTTCTGTGTGGAAAGTACCGAGGAGTCAGACTGTTGAAGCATGGAATGAAGATATTCGAAAAGGTGCTGGAAGGAAGGCTGAAGCAAATGGTGAAGATAGATAACCGATAGTTTGGATTTTGTGCAGGTAAATCCACAATAGATGCAATATTCATCATGAGGCAGTAGCGGGAAAAGTTTCAACAGAGGAGGAAATGCTTGTACCATGTGTTTGTGGACTTGGAAAAAGCTTTTGGTAGAGTACCAAGGAGAGTTATAGAGTGAGCCTTGAGAAGACAGAATGTGCCTTAGAGACTCATTGCAGCTGTCATGTCTCTCTATATTGATACAAGATCAAAAGTCAAGACATTAGCAGGAACATCAGGAAATTTTGGAACAGGAGTTGGGGTACATCAAGGGTAGCACTCAGTCCATTGCTGTTTAACATAGTAATGGAGGAGGCAACACGGGAATGGAGGGGGGAAGGCCCATGGGAATTGCTGTATGCTGGTAACCTAGTGCTGACAGCAGAGACTAAGGAAGAAGTGGTGGAAATGCTTAATAGATGGAAAAATGGAATGGAGAAGAGGGGAATGAAAATAAATATGGCTAAGACAAAGGTAATGGTGACAGGTAAGAAACCAGTAGAAAGAATTCAGTCAGGAAAATGGCCATGTGGATGCAGTGGCAGAGGAGTAGGAGTGAACTCAGTGTTGTGCACGGAGTGTAATAAGTGGTGCAATAGAAGGTGTTCAGGTCTGCAGAATTTAAGAGGAGTGCAAAATTTCTGCTGCCCGGCCTGCATAAGAAGAGAGGCGGAGGGAGATGAAGCAGAGGATGCACTAGAGGTGAATGGGGGCACACTACAGGAAGGGCAGCAGTTCTGCTATCTAGGAGATATATTGGACTGTGAAGCAGGGGTGGAGAGATCAGTCAGAACAAGAGTGGCGGCAGCATGGTTAAAGTGGAAGGAAACAGCTAGCCTACTGGTCAACAAACACATACCACTGAGACACAGAAGTAAAATATATGAGGCCTGCATTAGACCAGTACTGATATATGGTGCTGAAACATGGGCTTTGACAGATAGACTGATGAATGTTCTGAGGAGTACCGGTACTGATCATAGAATGTTAAGATACATGGCGGGAGTGAGATGGGAGGACAGAGTTTTGAGGGAGGAGGTAGCCGGAAGATGTGGGGTGAAGGATCTCGATATCATCTTGAGGCAGAAGCGGCTTAGATGGTTTGGTCACGTGAGGAGGAGTGAGGAAGGGAGCTGTGTGAGAATAGCAGAGGAACTGGAAGTGGTGGGACGTCGACTGCCAGGAAGACCTAAGAAGACCTGGATATGTGTTGTAACGCAAGATATGGAAAGATTGGGTATTGGAGAAGATTTAATCCAGGATAGGAAGCAGTGGAGAAAAGCCATCGCACATCCAACCCCAGTTTGAATATGGGAACAGAAGGATGAAAAACGAAGATGATGATGATGATGACATTCACTTTCACCCATCGTTTGGTTCCTAGAATCCTGACACCACACTGAAGAAATTACAGTAGTTCTTCTGTTCATACCTGTGTGTTATACTTGGCTTGCATGGAACGTTTAATCCTCAGCAGTTCCTTCATGGTGTCCTCGTTTCCATGCGCCACCTCAAAGTCTGTCCACTTGATCCAGAACTCGGATGTAATTCTGGGATCGCACATCTGGCTGCAGTAGGCATAGATTTCACGCGCACGATCAATCTCGCCCAGTTTTCTCTCCATGTCGGCAAATCTCAGGCACATTTCCCGAGATCCTTCATCTGGTAGGTCATCAATGGCTTCCTGAGGAATAAGAAGGTAGTAAAAAGTTAGCCTCTATAGTCTAACAGTCTTTTTCAGTGCTGAGTGAAAAAGGTATATCTGAGTGAATTTGAAGGAGGGAGGAGGCGAAGAAGGCCAAGAAGAAGTTGAAGGGATATGGTGGATGGTGTGAGGATGAGAGGTATGGAAATTGGTGAGGCTAAGGGACTGACAAGAGATCGAGCTGGCTGGAGAAGAGCATAACACGGGATTTGGCACCCCTTTTTAACATGACAGTGTTCAAATTGGCTCTATCAGATAAGTATACAGAACATGGTGAATTTTTTTTGGGCCTATCTGATGGAGCCAAAATTTCAAGGGCTTGAATGATGAGTGAATGGAAGCATGGCCCACTGAACCGGGCAAAACTTTGGCTGTCTGGACGTTGCTACTCCTCACCCTGCCTTTGGGTGGGAAAGCAGGTCCGGATGATGATGATGTGAAACTGGCCAATGGCATACAGGATCAAACTTTTTATTTTCTATCATTAGTAAAGCTGGATATAAGAAGTGTCTCCTCAGCTTTGTAAAATCATCTGGCAGTAGCCACAATAAGACCCTACAATGCCAAAGGTACTGAATACAAAAACAAAGATGGAAATGCCAAAACTGTTGACACAAACAATGCTGCACCTGATAAATCTCCCTGGTCCTTGTGACACCGTATATCTGCTGTGCGTGCTGGAGGTATATGTTGTATATTGGCAGCTTCTCCTCGGGCGGGACGGCCTTAGTGGCGCGGCTGTACACCTGCATGGCATGCCGGGCTAACCCGTGCTCCTCCTCCATCTTGGCATACAGCAGGTACAGGTTACGGGCAAACTTGGCGGGGCATTTCTCCAAGCACTGGTGGGAGGTGGAGGCAAGCATTATCAATTAATGTCCTCACCATAAGTATCTGATCCATATAGCTCCTACACTGCCTAATCCTCATCTGTAATATACCTCGCTACATATTTCTTCCAATGCTTAGCACCTTCCCAACATTAAAATTAACCTTCTAATTGCATAATCATAACTACAAATTTATCCTTCTTCTATCTATAGCCAGATGCCTTAATCCCGTAAGGGGTGGCCACAAATAAATCACCTCCATGTTGCCCTGTCCCCTGCCATTATGCTGCCTTCCCAACTCACACCCCCTTCTCTTATACACCTCTCCATGTCATCCTCGGTCTCCCCCTCCCTCTCCCCCCCTCCACCTCAATCACACACATTCTCATCATCTCAGTCCATCTTCCATTCAGTCTTACCTATGCAACCTCATCCGTGCTCAACCACAGACTCTGACACCATCCTACTTTGCATGCCAAATGAACAATCTCTCACTTCACATTCCAAACTGTGTCTTACACACAACAATACCCTGGCTCCATAACAGACCTTCAAAACCTTATACTGACAATTAAAGACCTGGATGCCATCTCAGTTTACCTCCAAAACTAATACACTTAAGCCTAACCTTATCCTGTCCATGTGCGGACCCTGATATCATCCCCGTCCACTCAAATGAATGCTCTTACTCATCTCACCTGTTCAAAGAGATCCCTAGCACGTTCAATCTTCGTGCCTTTATAGCGCTCCAGGAATTTTGTGAGGTAGGTGTTCCAGATGTCATATACGTAGGGCCACTTGAAGAGGGAGATTCCTTTTTCATATGCCTTAAATGCCTCTTCAAAGTAGTTATTTTCCTGAAACAAGAGAAAGGAAAATGTATTTCATCATCATTATCATGACCTCTCTTCTCACCTAAGTGTGTGGAGAGAAAGTATGTAAAATCATATGCAATACATTTAACCTAACACTTAAGCATATATGGTAACAGCTCTATGAAACTCAAAATATTTCAACTAAGCACATAAAGAGTACTGTAATTATAATTCCTACTTGGAGAAACATGCCATAGTTGATAATAATCTGTGGTGTGGCAATGCGTAGGTCTATTATGCGGTCATACACGGCCTTGCAGGACTTGAAGGTGCCCAAACATTCCTCTAAGTCAGCATACATGGACCACAGTTTGAGTGACTTGTATACTCGTCTCTGTACTGGCTCAGATTCGTCATTGTATGCAACTTTGTGTGGTGGTGGGGCTGTGGCACGTTTCATTAGCTTCACTGCCTCCTCCTCATTACTGTAAACATCAAAGCTGTTAGTAGGGAAATTCAGTATAAGCACAATGATATACTGTAGATCATTACTGTATGGGGAACCAGAGAAAACTGTACCATTCTATTGGCCTGCAAAAAAGATTTTCTCATATGAAATTGTTCTTACACACTATCAAGTAACTTTAAAAAAGACAACTCACCCATGTCGTATCTCCATCTCGGCCCATTCACACCAGACACTGGCCAGATCATCAACCTTAACGTACGCAACCTCTGTGCCACGCTGGAAGATGATCCGTGCGTCAACAATCTGATCGTTCTCCTCATAGAACTTGGCGAAGTTGACCCACAGTGTGTGGAGTTTACCGGTGGCCTGCTTGGGGTCAATGGTCTTAACCGCCTCCATGTATGTTGCCACAATCTGAAAGAACAAATTTGGGAAACTGCTACATGTCTGTTTTCACATGATAGCAATCCCTACACCCTTTCATCTCAGTCTTTGGCAAAGTGTACTTAAATTGGAGGACTAAGTTGACTAGTGAGCAAGGAGGCTCATTCCCACCTAATACCGTAACTAGTGTTCCTTGAACTTCATATAACCACGATTTAGTATTCACACTGAAGGAGTGGGGCAGTTCCAGCAGATGAAAATAAAATGACTATCTCTACTTATCTAAAGCCAGATGCCTTAATCCCAGAAGTGGTGGCCATGAAACATATCACCTCAATGCTGAGCTGTCCTCCACCTTAGGGATGCCCTCCCTCCATCTTACATCACTCTCACTTATATACGTCTCTAATTCATTCTCCATGTCATGCTTGGTTACCGTCTCCCCCTCCACCTCACTTACATACACTTTCCTAGTCATTCACTCACTCTCCATTCATTCCACAAGGACAAATCATCTCAGGGTACTCCTAACACTTTCCAGTACACCCGCATCACCATCATCATCGTAATTATCACCACTACCTCTTTTTCCTCACCTCACCCCATCCTTACAGCATTCCTTACCATTTTTGGCTTGCCTTCGTACAATGACACTCTCTTCTGCCACTCTAGGACATTATGAGGGTTCTGACGTAGCATTACAGAGTTCAGTAGCAATGGTCGTCTTTGCATCAGATCTTCAAACCTTGCCAATCTGTAGTGGTAAAGAGAAAATGCTGGTGGATCACATGAAATACACAGAAAGTATTAGTGAATCACATAAAATATAGAAAGTTTTAGCGGATCATCGGATATACAGAGAGAAAGTGTCAGTGGATCACAGGAAGTACAAAGAGAAAGTGTTAGTGGATCACATGAAGTACATAGACTGTGTTAGTGGATCTTAGGAAGTGCAGAGAAGTGTTAGCAGATCACATGAAGTTCAGAAAGTGTTAGTGGATCACATGAAGTACTGAAAATCTTAGCAAATTACATGACATACAGATACACAAACAGCAATAATAGAAAAACATTTCCATATCAGTGTAAGAGATAAATTGTCAAGTGTGGTGCACCTATTTAAGTTACTAAAGTGAAGGTATATGTAAAGTATTAAAAAACTACCTTGCTTAATGTAACACCTCTAAATTCTGAACACACCATATAGTCCAAGTACAGTACTGTATTAACAAACTATACTCACTAAAGGTACAGATTCATGTCAGGACAATTACCATACAAAGCCATGAATTTTTTCAAATAATTATAGTAATTAATGGATGCACATCGTTAAATTCACAGGGATAACTAAGAATGAGATGAAGACTATAAAGACAGAAACAATAAAGTCCTGCCCACCTAAGCTCTATGTCCGATTCCTCCTCCTCCTCCACATCAGCCCCAGCTTCCTCCATGCGCTTCTTTAGGGTCAGCTCCTCAAACTGGGCATAAGAGTCAAACACCTGGGTGAAGTCTCGTACTGTCATTACACTTCGCAGGGCCTCCTCATACACATCACGTGCCTGTGGATGAAGGATATGCAGTGCAATAGAGCATTTTAATATGCCTGAGGAATGTGATGGGGGGTAAAAAGATAAGAATGGGATAAATGGATGATGGAGGAAGCATAGGACAAAGGAGGAGAGATTACTGTTAAGTATCTTGGTGACACTCATCATCCACTCACTCAATGTACTGCTACTTTGGGTGTCTGCCCTTTCCTCTCGTCTTTCCCTCCTCTTCTGTCTTTCTTTCCTTCACTCTTTCCTCTTTCTTCTGCCTATGGGTGACTTAACACTCCCTCTTCTATCTTTCTTTCCTTCATTCTCTCCTCTTCCTTCTGCCTATGGTTGACTCTGCACTGAGTGACAAGCCAAATGGTTTCCTGTGCACCAGGAAACCATTTACTATGCTAGGTGGTAACCATCCATCCATCCATCGTCCAATCTTACATTGCCCCATGAGGTGCATAGGAGCCCAGGGCTAGGCAAGTTGGTGCTGACATTTAAGATGAGAGAGACCAGCCTCACACATCCCTGAGTGGCATTAGCCTACATGAGCAATAAACCCCAACCACTCCCTGGATATAAACCTGCACTGGCTCAATCTGATTGGAGCACCTTAATTGCCCACCAAACCACCAGGCGCCATAATTTGGTTATATGGTTACCACCGAGTGTAGTAAATGGTGTCCTGGTGTACAGGACACCATTTGGCTTGTCACTAAGTGTTGAGTCATCTGCAGACATAAGGAAGAGGAAAGAATGAAGGAAAGAAAGAAGAGGAAGTATGGAAAGAAGGAAGAGAGGAAAGGGCAGGCACCCGAGAGCAGCACTACATCGTGTGAGTGGATGGTGAGCGCCCCCACCAACCAACTGAAAAATTTATGTACAGCTCATCTGAATACTCACTGCACCAACAGACCTCCTAGCAGGATGAATTTTGCTGACTGCTGGTCATTTGGGTTGCATGAGCAGCTAACATGTTAGCCATTTTCTGTCCAGTGTGATGCCAGCTAAAATGCCACAGTCCTTCACTTGTCACCCTTAGCACTCAGCAAGAGATTTCCACAGTATTTACAACAACAACAGCATCAACATCAGCAAAACTAGACAACAATATTGAACAGCAGAAGTGAACTAACCCTTTCAAAGAGAGCACTGATTATGTAATATTCTGCGAGGGAGTTCCACAGCATCCCCACTTGGTCTGTGTAGCGCTGCAACCCATGACGGATTATGGCCTCAGCGTTCTTTAGGCTTGTCTCCTGCAGGGGTGAGGAATAGTGGGGGAGGTTAGTAACAATATTATTAAATGAATTAACAATATAATCAACTTTACCATTATCATCAACAGCCCCTTCATCAATTTCATAATTATCATTAACTTTTATCAACAACGTCACCATCATTACATAAGTATTATTACCATTAGTGTATTATCATCATCATCGTCCCCTCCTCCCTCCTACTGGTAGCTGAATAATTTTCACAACTTGCATCTCACCTGTGGGTTTTTCGATATGAGTTCGCAAAGTTCTGACCACAATTGGTGCTTGGATTTGCCATATTTAGAGGTGAAGGAGTCTGTGTTCACACACCACTCGTATTTCTTGGCTGCCTCCTCCAGACGCCCAATGGATATTAAATAACTAATGTAGTCCTCTGTTTCCTCAGGACATAACTGAAAAAAACATAATACGTTATCAACATTACTGTATCGTATTTACAGCACAGTCTTTGAAATTCCTAGCACAGTGGGAAAGAAACACTGCACTGTAAGGAGAGGTGTCAATAAAGTGCAGGAAAGAGATACTGGCATGGTACAAGAGGAACAGAAGAGTTTTGGGAAGGTACCGTAGTAGCTGTGTACTGTACACCATACGTTTTCTCGGGAATTGATAACAGAAAGTATTAAGATATGGGGAAGAAGCTGTAAGTTGCCTTCATGGATCCACAGATGGCACATAAGAGTAGAAAGGGAATGTGGCAAATGCTGAAAATGTAGGGATAGCAATACAACTGAGGGGGGAGGGGAATGAGTTCTTTCTTTTTGGTGTAAAAAAAAAAAAAAGTCTAAATGGCTGCTCTACTGTATGTCTAACTGCAGTATCTATCTACATATAATCTTGAAGTGCCCTTATGATAGATGGCAGTGTGAAAAAAAAAATCTATCCTCAGATGAATAACACTGCCTGGACAAGGTGTGATCAAAATTAAAAGACATCCCTGGACTCACTGGGTCATTTGACACTCTAATCCTGTTCTTACCTTGAGATGTCTTCTCCACACCCTGACAGCTGTCTCAGGTATGGAGTAGGACATCACGAACTTGAGGTACAGTGGCCAGATGCGATTGTGCTGGGTGATGGGCAGGGCACACAGAGCTCGGTCAAATGTCTGAAACCCATAACATGATCAGCAGGAGCACCATCATTTGAAGTTATGCTATTTTGATATAAGATTTTTTCTCTCTCTCTCAGTTAAAAATGACAAGCATGTCTCACCTGAAGACTTTTCATATCAAACAACATTTTGCTAGCACACTCTTTAACCCCTCCAGTTCAATGATGAACTGGTGTTTTATATTTTATGCTGCCTATCTCCACATGATTTTATTTAGTTTGGAGGTGACATCAGTATCTGCAGAGGTAGCTGCCATAAGTTGAAATAATCTGGTGGTAGCAAAAATCATCATCATCATCATCAGAAATCATCTGGTGGTAGCAAGAATCATCATCATCATTATCAACAGCCAGCCTGACAAATGGTGTCCCCCAAGGATCTGTCTTGTCTCCTACACTCTTCAACCTATACATGCATGACATACCCACACCCCACACACAACAAATACACATAGCTTCCTATACAGATCACATAACACTTACATGCAAACACCAAAATGCAAACACAGCCAAACATATCTTCCAACCTTACCTCAACACACTACATTAATGGTTTACCACAAACAGACTCAAAATAGCCCCAGCCAAATATACAGTGACCCTTCTCACAAACTGGACAGCAGGACACAGTCACATTCCACACCTCACCATAAACAACACTCCCCTACCACACACACACACACACAAAATCCTGGGAGTAACATACAATACATCAATGTCATTTAAACAACACATCACAAACATCAAAAATAAATTAACACCTAGACTCAATGCCTTGAAGTCACTTGCCCATACAACATTTGGACACAACAAAGAAACCACCACCACAGTATACAAACAATATATACGTTCAGTGATGAATTATGCAAGCCCTGCTTGAGCTCCTAACGTCACTAAAACACACTATAACACTCTTCAGACCATACAAAACAAGGCCTTAAAAATAATCACAGGCTGCACAGCTACTACACCTACAGACCACCTACACCAAGAAACCAAAGTCCTCAAAGTCAAGGATCATCTAGACATGAGAGGCACCCAAATTCTCGCTGCAGCCTCCACAAACCCACAACATCCACTACATTACATGGCAGCACCTCCACACACACACAAAGGAACATCAAAACAACACCCAGCACACGATATCATACATAAATACTATCATCTCCTCCCCCCTGCCCACCTCAGACCAGCTTCCAGAAGCATATTCATACTCAAATCACTTGCCGTTCCATTCAGTCACTCAAAGACAACACACAGCTGCATGAACGGCCTCCTGATATCCATCCTTCTGAACGCTATCTCCCCCGTGAGGACAGGGTCCACCTGGGCAGGCTGAGATGCGGGCATCATCCAACCCTCTTGAATTATCAGAAGGGGCTGGATGACTCCGTCGCTGATGCCTGTCCAGGATGTAACACAGCACCCCATACTATTAAGCACATCATGGAAGACTGCATTGCACACAATCACCTACGCCAACAACACAACACACACTCATTGAGAGCTCTGTGGGAAAGCCCGGTCTCGGCCATGGCCTTCCTTAGGGACTTGGGGCTGTTCGGCCAGACTGCCTAGGGAACAACTACTACTACTACTAATACAGCCAACCTGATAAAGTGGACCATACACTCCTTCACTCGTCATTAAAGCCCTCAGAATCCTGTGGTGGGGTCAAGAATAAAATATAAAAGGACATCACTGGAGTGAAAGAGTTTAGTGTAGTGAAGATGAGCTATATTAAATCAGACTAACCTTTCTTGTTCTTGTGATCTTTTTCTGATTGATCAAAGACTGGCAATAATCTATCCATATCCGGGGCATCTTGTGCATGAAGACCAGCGCGCGTTCAAAGGTGTTATTGACGCTCTCATATTCTGGGTCTGTCACGCACCGCCCCTTCACCTGCTGCATCCGCAACCTGAGGAGAAAAAATGTTTGAATGCTTTAATAATAATCCCAGCTGGACACATATAGACATGAACCCACCAAACAACAGTCTGAAGCTGCCCTTCTCCTGCTGTCCTGTATCCTACTTTTGGGGGATATGGAGGCAGTTGTTGGAGGTTTATGTAAATGGGTAGCAGAGCTACACAGTTATATTGGCATCAACCTGTGATACAAGACACTATTTTATATGATAATGTGAAAAATTCCAAAACAATATGACGGTTAACAAGTCAGAGGAAGATGAAATGCAAACACTTGAAATGTACTGTACAGTTAATCCATCCACTCATCCATCATCCAATCCAGTGTTGCACCATGAGGAGCATAGGGGCCCAGGCCTAGGCAAATTTGTCCTGACATTTAAGATGAGTGACCAGCCTTACTCATCCCTGAGTGGCATTATGTGAGCAATAAACACCAACTACCCCTTGGATATAAACCTGCACCAACTCAATCTGACTGGTGTGCCTTAATTACCCACTAAACCACCACGTATCATACTTTGGTTATATGGTTACCACTCAGATAGTAAATGGTTTCTTGGTGTACAGGAAACCATTTGGCTTGTCACTCAGTGTAGAGTCCCTTGTAGACAGAAGGAAGAGGAAAGAATCAAGGAAAGAAAGACAGAAGAGAAAGGAAGGAAAGATGGAAGGAAGAGAGGAAAGGGCAGGCACCAGAGAGTAGCACTACATCGGGTGAGTGGATGGTGAGTGCCCCCACCTACCACTAATCCTCATTTAAAATCACATCGTTAGGTTGTTGATTAATATGCACCTTATCTTCGCTTTATGATTCATTATGAAATTTTTTCACATAAAATATTAGTGTCCAGTACAATATATTTATGTCTTTCACTCTTAAACCACAAACCAGAAGCATGTCTACAAGTTGTTTTACTTACAGTAGCAATACTGAATGCTCGCAAACTATACATTAGGTCTAGCGTAAAGGCTGACTGATATGAAGCACTCAAATAACTTGGAATGATGGCCTGTGAACTAGTGTAGTAAAAATGGTGGCCTCCAACTTCAACAAGATTTTCAGTAAAATCAGATAGCTACAGTATAAATATTCAGAGAGAGATAAGGCCGAGTTGCAAAAGAAAAAAAATGGTGATTCAATTAGATAAATATACTGCACAGTAAAAAACTGCCAAATCCACGAATACACACTCCTGCAGGTCTTCCCCAAACAGTCATTTACCTGAGATACTGGTGCCAGAGCTTATAACTGCCTGGCATCTGAAGCAGTGCTCGTTCGTACACCTTGTTGAGTTTTTCTGGAGCCGCATCCTTCTTGTGTTCTATATACCGAAGCCAATGCTTTACCGAATATGGATTACGTAACAGTTCCTCCTCATACTGCAAATCATCAGTTTCCTGAAATACAACAATAACACATACATTATTAGGAAAACATATACCTGTACTGTATGTAATATAAAGTGCTGGCATTGCTAGTACAGTGCCATACAACTTTAACAGAATTTTCAGTGAAAAACTGCCAGAATAAACAATGCATAGACATTTGAAAAATAAAATAATAATGACAATTATGTACCTTACAAAAGTGATGCGGTATTTCCAAATTTCCTATTGGAATGAACTGTTGACAGGATCCTTTGTTATTTTTTACAGATTAGCATATACGCAGTACTGGGCTTTTTTAACCTGTTGGTTTTTTAAAAATGTTCGTAAATAAAAGGTTCCATTATTGTACGTAATACTGCGCATCTTATATTTTACAGAATATGAAGTGATTTAATTTAATCACCAAGTTTATTAACATGTACCATATTTTATTGGATGTCTCCTGTGTGATGACTACTGTATATAAGATTTGTTTCATGACAGCATCTTCCTTTGCCATTGCATGCTCATGTAATGACTGAGCATGATAATGTTTTAGTGCAAGTTTTACGCAAGGCACATTTTAGTTTGCATGCTGTTAGGTAGGTTATAATCAATAGAGGGTTTGGGGGGCAAAGCTCCCCAGTTAGACTTCCACTGCTAATTGGGGTATCTGCCTAAATGTCTATCTATCTATCTACTGCCAGACATCTTAATCTTGTAAGGGGTGCCCACAAACAAATCGCCTCCCTATCGCCTTGTCCCCTGCCATTTCACCGTCCTGCTCCCAGCTCACACCCCTTTCTCTCATACACCTCTCCACTCCATCCCTCCATCTCATCCTTGGCCTCCCCCTCTCTCTACATATGAGTATACTAAGTGCATTGGCACATTCAGCTGGCAGGATCGGCGATAAACACACTGTCACTGGTGTTGTTCAGGCAGCTTTATTTAATATCATAAAGTAGGTATATTTTACTTGTTCTCTTTAGTTTCTTTGTCAAAAATTAAATGTTAATTACCTGTGATGTATCTTGTGGTCAAACTACTTTGGTTAAGAACATTGGTCTTAGGAAAACAGCTTGAATTCCTGTGTCACTGTCATTCATATTTACAACAACAAAAAATTGCAGTTACTCATAAAATACTGCAAACTTTGTGCACATTACAGGCCCACTATAAAAAAACAATACACATACTCTTTAACAACAGTACAATGTGTTCACACCTCTTTTGTATGATTAGCTTATGGGCTTTGACCAGCTTGAGCTACATATAATGCCTGCCACAACAGTAAGTCCTCATTATGGGCTGCCTTTTTTTTTTTTTAAAGACATTTAAACTAAGCTCACACTGTTTTTCAAAAATTTCCTAAAAGTTCTACTACTACCTGTGGTGTTCCTATTGTTTCATCCTATTTACATTACCAACTTATAGAAGTCAGCAGAGTTGTTTTTATCACATGTCTGACTTAAATGTAATGGTAGGGCTGTCAGCAAACGTACCGTATATACTGAAAATACCGTTTTGGTGGCTGAGCTGAGTACTTACAATGGTGATAGATGAGGCGTCCATCAACATTTTAGATATCACAGCTACTCAAGCATCAAACCTATTTAGCGACTACTGTCACATTCGGTGTGAATTTCCTAGCCTTTTCTGGCAATAATCAATAGAAACTCATCTACAACGTATTAAATCCCAACCAAAACAAGGTTTGCCTCGCTTACACTGCTGATAGAACATCACGGCGATGGGAAAAGTGGTAGTAGAAAACGCACTAGCCTAAACTACAGTAGATTTAAAGACTTACCTACTCTATTCTTTTTTTCCCTAACTTGGCCTAAAATATTCATCTCGACCTTCGTTACTAAGTTGTAGCCATAATCAAGCAGCAGAAAATTAGGCTAAAAAAAAAAAAAGTTATGAAAGGATGATGTGGAACCGTAACGCCTCTCAGTATTTTATTGATGCAGCTAATTAATATCTACTTGTATGTTATTTATTCTGGGAATGGTGGCATTTGAATGATTTAACTTACACAGAAGAAGGGTAATGAGCAAAATAAATCACTTAGGAAGTGATGTTAAAGAGCTTTCTTAACCGAGGAGAAAACAGACCTTCTCAGTGGAGGTAAAAATTTAGATAATCTGGTCATGAAAACTTCAAACAGATAAAAAAAAAAAATGATGTTTACCATTTCCCACAAATTTGCCGATTACTGACTATTGTTAGGTAGTTTTGAGTTACTTTAGATATTCTGGGGTGTTTGCTCAACCAAAAGTTGCAACAAGTTGATAGGAGAGATAATAAATGTTGTTATTGCAGCTTTTGCACAAAATATCGAAGGACAATAATCAACCAAATTATGCCGATCTTTAACATCTTTTGAAACCTGTAAATATATCCTATAAATCTTCGTTTAATCCTTTTAAAATGTGATGAGAGATGAATTAGAGCACAGCTCCCGCGTGACGTCACAATGTTTGGCTGATGGAGCGTCGGTGGTGAAGGCGGGCACAATTTTTCTTGAAGTGATCTTTATTTCCTTGTAAGTGATTGTAGTTTGGTTGTAGCTGAGTATCTTATATCCAGGTTCTTGGAATTATGGTGGAGTAGAGTGAGATTTAGGTATGTAATTTGAGTTTTTGTGGGAAAGTGGCCTGGTAGGCAAAATCAATGAAGTTCTGACCCTTTTCCCCTCACAGTATAATTTTCAGAAATGCTGCATACATAAGCTAATCCTGTTTCGAAAGGTACGGTGGATCCTTGGAAGTGATGCAAGCAAAAGTGACTGGATAGTTAAAGTGATGTACAGAACTAAGCCAGCCACGTTGGCTGCTGCCATAAATTGTAAATTTCAAATTTTTTGTTGGTTGTATTTTAGAGTACTTATACCCACAACAGTATGATCAGGCATAGGAAATATAGTATGATCAGGCATAGGAAATATATGTGCAGTTTTTGTTTTCTTGAATATCCATGGTGAACCCCAGAGTACCTTTTAGGTGCAACTACACTGATACTGAAATTGAACCTCATCTGTGGGTTACTTAATTGTCATAGAAACTGAAAGAGCTAAAACAATTTATAACATACTCCATGTAGAAAAATAAATAAGTAAAGATTGCCTCCAGGAAATAGTCGTGGCCAGTAATCCTACCCACATTTTCCATGCATGCAGTAAAAGGTGATGACAGTTGCTGCAGTTCCATACAGTATTTATATACTAACCCATAATCTTACCTAATTGTGTGTGTGTGTTTGAATTATAGAATGTGATCCATTAAAATAACATTACTACCTGTAAGGCTAAATTACCAGTTTTCCTCAGTTGACAGTAATAAAAAAAAATTGGAACATCCCCGACATACTCACAGTTGACCTTCTGGACACGGCCTGTGGTAAGTTAGGCCAGTGGGTGCAGCCCCATTACATTAGCTTCATATGTGATAGTAGTTGAGTTAATTATACTAATTTGTATTTTAACTTTATAATCATAAATAAAGTCCTGAAAAAGTCAGCAAAGGGAGATGACCAGAATATCTGACCATTGCCCATTGCTGACCTTTTCAGTGTGGCTATGTGTGGTTTACCACAAGGGCATGGGAGGCAGTTCCATCTTGTGCATTATTTGTGATAAGTGGGTGCTTAAGAGATATAGTGGTATTTGAGGTAGACAGCATGATAATGCTGATTTCATGTGGGCGGTGTGTCAGGGAGAGCATGTGAAGATTGTCATGCTTTAAAGGATTGATCTTGCTGGTGAGCCTTGAGTCTTAAGCATGTGGGTGAGTTTAGTTATTGGGAGACATGTTATTTGCTGGAGGTGGGGCTGGAGCTAGCTCTGTAGCTAGAGTGAGGAGTGGTTGGAACAAGTTCAGGGAGCTGTTGCTTCTCTTGACATTGAGAGGGCTCTTCTTTCCTGATAAGGGATCTTTGTATGCTGCATATGGTAGGAGTGTATTGCTGTATGGTAGTGAGACCTGGGCAGTAAAGGAAGAGGATATTCGCAGGCACAGACATACAAAAATGACAGTGATTAGGTGGATGTGCAGTGTGTCCTAGAGTGCGAGGCCTGGGGGGGGTAGGTTTACAATGGAAGAGTTAAGAGGTAGGATGGGACAGGAATGTATTTGTGTTGAGATGAGGAGGGGTAGATTGAGATGGTTTGGGCATGTGGAGAGGATGGAAGATGACAGGTGAGTGCAGAAAGTGAGAAGAAGTGAGAAGTGTTAAAGTTAGGGATAGGTTGTGAGAGATAGACCAAAAAAAGACCTGTGAGAGGTCACTCAGTGTGTCTTCAGAGATAAAGGACTGAATAGGGATGCTGCCAGAGATTGAGCAGCATGGACAGCTGCCATTAGGTGACCAAGGCCGATGCATGCAAGCATGTTGGAGCCTTTATACACTAAATGAAATGAATGAGTACTCTAAACTTTAGACTATCTAAATTTCTCTCAGAATGGAAAAGTGACTTTGAATCCACTACATACTGGGGTAATACATTCCAGGTATTTGCATTTCAGCTGCAGAATTAATACTGTATTTCCATTTATTAATCTGGCTCTTTCCTTATACTGTACTTACAGGTAATGAGAACTGTTTGTATATGATGACTGAGAGGGAGAAGGAGACTGAGGGTTATGTAAATGAACTGTGGCCACTCCCTCTGGGATTAAGGTGTTTGGCTGTAGTAAAGGATAGATACCAGTACCAAACTTCTTTTTCATTTTCCAGACAAGATGTTGCGGCGAGGAGGGAAGCGCATCCGTATGGATGAACCTCCTCCTGAATATGATGCTCCTCCCATGACCCCCATGACCCCAGCATCAGAATTACAGGAGCCATACACTCCATACACCCCATATACACCTGCTGCAGAGACACCCCTACACCAGTAAGTGCAAGATAATCAGTTTTTATATAGAGGGTGGCGTAAAAAAGAAAGTATTTTTTTTTTCTTTTTTTTTTTTACCCCCTCACTACAATTGTACCTTTTTATTGTGCTGTGATTAATTTTGTTTCAGTTCTTTTCACTGCATTTTTTTTTTTCTCTCTCTTTTTTTTTTCTCTCTCTCTCAGAATGGACCTCTTGTACTGAAAGAATCAAAATACAGTATCTCCTTTTACTTGAATAATATTTGTATTTCATTCTTTTCATGCAAGATTTCTATATTTCTTCTTTGTTTAGGATGAATCTTTTGTAGTGAATGGGTAGAAAAAATATTCTTGAACTCTCAGTATGATAACATTTAAAGAGTTATTGTGGCTCTGTATTTATTTATTTATTTTGTTTGGGGAGCTAATTAAGAATCATAATAAGTAGTTCAGAAAGTATCTTTAACCCATCGAATATAACAACTATGTTTTATTTCTTTTGGGCACTTCTTATAGTTCTTCATGCTAAAGCTGGGACATTTTGGGATATGGTGTAGACCAATGTTTCTCAAAATTTTTCACTTCATTCTCCACATATGGGGATCTTAACATTCTTGTGGGCCCTCTTCAGTTTTCTGTCAAGTCCCTCACAAATTATGATGAAAAAAACTATTTTGGTGCTCACCATTTATTTTAATGCTTACAGCTATCAGTCACAATGCATATTTTGTTACATATCAAGGTTGAGTCACAGATAACACAAATCTCGTATCTGGGTCCACATCCAACTAGTTTCGGCTTTTACCGTCTATGTGTTGAAGGGTGGAGAAACCAGGTTCACATTGATGTGTTGTAGAAAATGGCAAGAGGACTCTAAGTGTGATTTCACAGACACACTCTGATTTACTGCTTACACTAGCCAGTTTTGGCCCCCCTAAAATCTTCCTATGGTCTGCTTTGGGGCCATGGCTCCCAGTTTGAGTAACAGGGATCTAGACAGTAGACACTGAATTTCTGCACTTTATTTCATGCTTTCTTCTTCACTGTTGCTGGATCCTGCCCTACTAGGTACACCCTTAGTTGGGGGGAAAATTCTTTATGATGATGATGAAGTTTAGAGACTTTCCAATAAATACAGTACATTGAAGAGACACTTGCAGTACAGTTTCTCTTTATTGTCTTTTTTTATACATAATTTTATTGAATTTGATAATAGAAACCCTCTGAAAGTAGACTGTGATGCAAAACTATTCGGTATATTCATTCATCATTCATTCATTATCCAATCCTGTGTCACCCCACAGAGGAGCGTAGGAGCTCGGGGCTAGGCAAGTTGGTCCTGACATTTAAGATGAGAGTATAAATGTCATGTATTTGGCTACTGAATTGATATACAAGATTGTAAAGCACTGTGCAACATTATTATACATGTATTAGGCCTAAAACATACCGTATATACTGTAAAAGGAACACCAACATGTGAAATTTATTGATTGACCCCTCAAATAATATATACACCTTTGCCCATGTTTTTATTAGCTTAAGAGTTGTATTAGCACCTCTCTGTTAACAGATTGTTTTGTCATACACCATTTTGATATTCCTGTCTGTAATATTTATGCAAACCTTGTTGATTTCATAAAGCAGCATGTGAGGTGGTGTGTGGGGTGAAGAGGAGACGAAAGGGGGTTCAGGGAACAGCATGGTGGACCGAAGAGGTGAGAGAGGCTGTGGCACAAAAGAAGAAAGCATATAATGAGTGGATGAGAAACAGGGGCAACGAAGAAGCTGAGAGACGGACAAGAGAGTTATATGTAGTGAGGAGGAGAGAGGTGAAAAGATTAGTAAGAGAGAGTAAGAAGAGAGTGGATGAGGAATTTGGAAGGAATTTGAGTGCAAAGTGGAGGGAATGTAAGAAAATGTTCTGGAAGGAGGTAAAGAGAGCTAGACAGGGTGCCAACGAAGGCAGTGGGGGTGTGAAAGATAAAAATGGTAGATTACTAGTGGACAAGGGAGAAAAAGTAAACAGATGGAGAGAACACTTCAGTGAACTGTTGAACATAGAGAATGAAAGTAATGCAAGTATAAGTGGCTGGGGAATGGCAGGGAGAAGGAGGGTTGTGAGAAGAGAGGAAGAAATCACCAGGATGGAAGTGGTGGAAGCAATGAAGAAAGTTAAAATGGGGAAAGCCCCAGGAATTGATGGAGTGTGTGGTGAAATGCTGAAGCATGGGGGAGAGATAGTAATAGAATGGATGTGGAAGGTGTGCAGATTGGCTTGGGAGGAGGGTAGAGTCCCAGAGGATTGGAAGTCAGGTATAATTATTCCTCTGTACAAAGGAAAAGGGGAAAAAGCAGTGTGTGGTAACCATAGAGGCATTTGCCTTCTCAGTGTAATAGGAAAAATATATGGTAGGATACTTATTGACAGAGTTAGGGAAATTACTGAGGAATTAGTTGGAGAAGAACAAGGAGGTTTTAGGAAGGGAAGAGGTTGTGTAGACCAGATATTCATTCTTAGATCCGTAGTGGAAAAGTTTCTAGAGAAGGGCAAGAAGTTGTATGCAGCCTTCATGGATCTGGAGAAAGCATATGACAGGGTGGATAGACAAGGTTTGTGGAAGGTATTAAGAATATATGGAGTGGATGGGAAGTTGTTGAAGGCAGTGAGGAGTATGTATGAGGGTGCTAAGGCTGCAGTGCGTGTGGATGGCAAACTGAGTGAATCTTTCCATTTGAAGGTTGGATTGAAACAAGGATGTGTCATGTCTCCATGGTTGTTCAATCTGTATATGGATGGGGTTATAAAAGAGATACAAGGTCGGGCAGTGGATGTTGGAGCGGCCCTAGTGAGAGAGGGCAGTGTTTGGAAACTCCCTGTACTGTTGTTTGCAGATGATACTGTGTTGTTGAG
>JAGKTI010013559.1:11751-22863 GCA_018397915.1 Birgus latro
CAGAGTGACATGGAGGCGATTTGTTTGTGGCCACCCCGTTCGGGATTGAGGCGTCTGGCAAAATAGATAGATAGACATCCAGATGAACATCACAGCCCTCCCAACATTTTCATTGGTTTGTTTCAACATTCCTTTCACATAACTCAATTCCCCTTGTTATTCTTAGCCCGTATCATTCCAACAAACTTCAAATTTCATTTTGATAAGTTGAGTAGGGATCACAGTACTGACATGCAACATCTTTATTTCCATGTTCACCTACATTCATCACACGGGGGCACGGTGGCTCAGAGGTACAGCATCAAGCTCGGGACCGGGGGGTCGGGAGTTCGAGCCGCGCCCGGGACTGCCGTGCCGGGAGGGGTAGCGCCCTCCTGTTACCTAGCGGGGCTATATGATCTCACCGTAAGCTCGGAGGATTCTTTAATCCATTTTTTTTTACATTCATCACACCTCCAATATGCCTGGAGTCATACCTTCCCTGCTGATCCCTTTTTTGCCCATCATCTTTTAAATTCCCATCTTTGATCAAATGGACATTTGAAGGAGTTCATGTTCTTAATTTCATTCAGCCTCACTATATAGACATCTTTTAAAAACTTACATTCCCTTCTAAATTTTACTTCGTAGACACTTTAAAAACTTACCAACCTTTGCAACTTGTCTTTACTTAACAGAACATTATCACCAAAAAAAAACGACAGCACAGGAAACATCCAGACCCAATCACCAATGATGCCAGTACCCCCATATGACTTAATTTCAAGGTCATCAAAGAAGACATGGACAGAGTCAAGGTGAGCATATCCAGAGATGCCCCCCCCCCACTGGTTTAAACCATAATACTATCTATCTATTGCCAGACGCCTCAATCCCGCACGAGGTGGCCATAAACAAATCGCCTCCATGTCGCTCTGTCCTCCGCCATTTCACTACCCAGCTCCCAACTCACACCCATCCCTCCACCTCATCCTCGACCTCCCCCTCACTCACATACACTCTCCTCGTCAGTCTTCCACTCTCCACATGCCCAAACCACCTTAACGTGTTTCTCCTATCGCTTCCTATAACGTCCACATCCACACCACAACGCTCCTCCACTTCCTCATTTGTTAGTCTCTCTCTCCATGTGACTCCACATGCTTCTCTCATTTCCACTGCTCTCACTCTTGACTTGTCCTTCCAACAGGGTCCAAGCTTTACTTCCGTATGTTGGTATCACAATACTGTCATGTAACAGCTTTTTCACTTCCATGTTCACTTCCGTTTCTTTTCACTGCTTTCAACGAACCAGCAACCTTCTTTCCCTGCTGCACCCTTTCAAGCACTTCACCCTCCAGACTTCCATCCTTACTCATCACACTACCCAAATACTTAAATGCACTCACATTCTCCATACCTTCCCCATCCAATCTCACGGTACATTCACTGGCTTCACTTCTCTCGAAGACCAACACTTTACTCTTCCCTACATTCACCTTTAGATTCAGTTTCTTACTCTCCCAAACTAATCTACAAAGCCTTGCAGCTCCCCTTCGTCTTCACTCAACAACACAGTATCATCCGCAAACAACAGTACAAGGAGTTTCCAAACACTGCCCTCTCTCAGTAGGGCCGCTCCAACATCCACTGCCCGACCTTGTATCTCTTTTATAACCCCATCCATGTACAGATTGAACAACCATGAAGACATGACACATCCTTGTTTCAATCCAACCTTCAAACGGAATGATTCACTCAGTTTGCCATCCACACGTACTGCAGCCCTAGCACCCTCCTACATACTCTTTCACTGCCTTCAACAACTACCCGTCCACTCCATATATTCTTAATACTTTCCACAATCCTTGTCTATCCACCCAGTCATATGCTTTCTCCAAATCCATGAAGGTTGCATACAACTTCTTTCCCTAGAACCTTTTCCACTAAAGATCTAAGAATGAATATCTGGTCTACACAACCCCTTCCCTTCCTAAAACCTCCCTGTTCTTCTCCAACTAATTCCTCTCACTGTCAATAAGTATCCTACCATATACTTTTCCTATTACACTAAGAAGGCAAATGCCCCTACGATCACCACACACTTTTTCCCCTTTTCCTTTGTACAGAGGAATAATTATACCTGACTTCCAATCCTAACTTCCTCCCAGGCCAATCTGTACACATTCCACATCCATTGTATTAATATCTCTCCCCCATGCTTCAGCATTTCACCACACACTCCATCAATTCCTGGGGCTTTCCCCGTTTTAACTTTCTCTTCCACTACTTCCATCCTACTGATTTCTTCCTCTTCTCACAACCCTCCTTCTCCCCACCATTCCCCAGCCACTTATACTTGCATTACTTTCATTCTCTATGTTCAACAATTCATGAAAGTGTTCTCCCCATCTGTTCACTTTTTCTCCCTTCTCCACTAGTAATCTACCATTTTTCTCTCTCACACCCCCTCTAACTTCGTTGGCACCATCTAGCTCTCTTTACCTCTTTCCAGAACATTTTCTTACATTCCCTCCACTTTGCACTCAAATTCTTTCCAAATTCCTCATCCACTCTCTTCTTACTAATCTTTTCACCTCTCTACATACTATAACTCTCTCGTCCGTCTCTCAGCTTCTTCGACGCCCCTGTTCCTCATCCACTCATTATATGCCTTGTGCCACAGCCTCTCTTACCTCTTCAGACCACCATGCTGTTCCCTGAACCCCCTTTCGTCTTTTCACCCCACACACCACCTCACATGCTGCACAGATTTCTTCTGTGAATATCTTGCACACACCTTCCACGTCCCCCATCTGCTCCAGTCTACATTTACCAAATTGCTCCTCCACTTCCATTTTATAGTCAGCCTTTATTCCATCCTCTTGTAACTTTTCTACCCTCCTTGTAAGAACTACTACCTCCTGTCCTTCCCTTCTTCTCTTCCTCCATCTTGTTTGGATTCTGATTCTGGCCACCACCAAATGGTGGTCAGAAAGTCCACTCCCCCAACCTTCACTCTTGCATCTATTATACATCATCTCATCCTTTCATCCACACACAATCATTGCCTTCCGTTCATTCAGTTCACCATCCACCCTTCTCAACACTCGCCATTTACACTTATGAATCATTTTGTGCCTGAAGAGGGTATTAGCTAAAACCAACCCCCTCCCGCCACAAATGTCCACTAAAGCACTGCCATTCTCATCCATCTCTGCAGGCACACCCCACACTTACCAACCACTCCATCCACCTTCTCATTCCCTACTTTTCCATTCATATCTCAGAAACACACTCTCATTCCTTTCAAACTTTTCCAAGCAGCTTCCACATGTCCAGAACTCTTCTCTCACTCTACTTACACGATCTTGCGTTGGCGCATACGCGCACACAATCACCCACATTTGTAGTACAACTTTCACTCTTACCCACACAATCCTTGACCCAACTGATCCATACTCTCTTACATTTTCCTTCCATCTGTTGCTCACAGCAGCACACACTCCTTCTTTCGCTCTCTCATTCTCACTCCTGCACATATACCCCATCCATACTCCCATTCCCTCACTCTCTCACCTCTCCATTTAGTTTCAGTTATTCCAAATATATCCACTTTCGCACACTCAAGCACCTGTATGATCTCTCTCACCTCATCATTCATACCCCATATATTCCAAGTCGCAATCCTTACCAAGTCCTTTGTCCGGTCCTTTTTTCATCAACTTTTGGTCAGTCCTGGTCCGAGGCTTGTTCGCATTTTTAGTTAGGTGTTTTACGGGGTGGGACACTAACCCACCACCAACCCCTTTAGTCGCCTCTTACGACAAGCAGGGATACTGGGGGAGAATTCTTGAAAAACCCCCCCTACCCCCAGGGGGGCCCATAATACTGCTCCCTACATATAACTGTCCTTATGGAAAGTCAAATAGCACATAGTATGTGCTAAGTGTACTCTTCATGCTGTCTGGCAAGCATCTGATCTCATAAACAGATCTCTCTCATGATCTTGACCATCCATCATCCAATCCTATGTTGCCCCATGAGGGGCGTAGAAGCCCGGGGCTATGCATGTTGGTCCTGACATTTAAGATAAGTGACCAGCCTCACTCATCCCTGTGTGGGCATTACATGAGCAATAAACCCCTACCACCCCTTGGATAAAAACCAGGGTTGGTGATTAATATATATATATATATTATTATTATTTTTTTTTATTATATAGCTAATATTTCAAAAGCAGTATACTGAATACTGTTAACTTCATGTCATGTTTATCCACTGATGGTTCAGGTTGAAAGCTACTGGCCATAATCCAGATACATACCTGTTCAAGATCTGTCTATACACTACTGGTTAAGGCTGGGTTGCCAGCGGTAATCAAGACAGCATATTCCAAAGCTGATTGTATTACCACACAGAAAAATCTTAGGCTGATATTATCATGACATGGCCTTAAATGACCAAGCATAGCCTATTATGGCTTTGGTGTTTGATTTATGGCTCATTATTTCAAATGTGCAAATAATTTCAATGCTTAATCACACAAATGTAAAAATAAACTTTCTTGTCATACAATGCAGCAAATTCTAATGGCACCATCCTCCAAAATCTGCTAACTTAATGCTTAAGTATATGAATAAATGAATGCCAACACAAAGTTATACACAACTTTTATAAACCTTCAGATTTTATTTTTGTTAATTTTCAGAAAAAAAAACAATGATTTAATCACATGATTAAATCAATCTGATTTAATTATTAGAAACCTACACAGGCTTAACCTGATTGGAGTGTCTTAATTGCCCACTAAACCACCAGGCACCATAATTTAGTTATAAGGTTACCACCCAGTGTAGAAAATAATTTCCTGGTGTACAGGGAACCATTTGGCTTGTCACTCAGTATAGAGTCACCAATATGCAGAAGGAAAAAGAAACAATGAAGGAAAGAAAGACAGAAGAGGGAGTATAAAGTCACCCGTGGGCAGAAGAAAGAGGAAAAAAATGAATGAAGGAAAGACGGAAGAGGAATGACGGAAAAGGGGAAGGGCAGACACCCAAAGCTGCACTACATCAAGTGAGGGGATGGCAAGAGCCCTCACCTACCACATATGATCTTAAACAGTTTTCTTATTCATGCAGCGACCACGGTGAACGAAGAATGACTTATAAAATTATAAACCCAAACTGCATGTACATTTTAATATATGCCTTTCCTTGTACAACATCTGAACAACCTCCAAGACTTCTGTTAAACTTGCATATGAGGGGAGGGGGGGGAAAAAAAAATCAAACTGCCCTGTACTTTATTTACATTGTTATTCATGTATCACACATTGCCATAAAAAGCAAATGATACCAAAGGATATTAAAAGATATAGGTTATCACAAAAAACTTTGCAGGTGACATATATTCCTTGATGTACTAGCAATTTACAGTCCAAAGAATCTCTAACATAACCAAGACAAGACACTGCGGAACTATTAGGTAAGATAAATAAACTTAACATTAACTGTAGCTGTATATGGCTTCAGAACATTAACATTGATATACAATTAACACAAGTTTACATAAATATCCAAAAAAGCTTAGTATTGAGCCCTCATGCAGCATAAATACATTGCATAAAAGTTAAAATGGTGTACTTTTGATGGAGAAGACACCTTGTACGACTCACATGTTTCATAAATATAGTCCTTTGCACTTTTCAGAGGTTAAATGTGTGCATCTGGAGTGCAAAGCTGAAAATTCCTTTTGTCTGCACTGGCACAGTGATATGGCAATTCAACACTCAGCACTTGTGTCACAGGCAACCTTAAGACTACATGGGAGGAAAAAACAAGAGATTATTATTATCCATCCATCCATCCATTATCCAATCCTGTGTCACCCCACAGAGGAGTGTAGGAGCCCAGGGCTAGGCAAGTTGGTCCTGACATTTAAGATGAGAGTGACCAGCCTCACTCATCCCTGAGTGGCATTACATGAGCAATAAACCTCAACCATCCCTTGGATATAAACCTTCACCAGCTCAATCCGATTGGAGTGCTGTAATTACCCCCTAAACCACCAGGTGCCAAAATTTGGTTATATGGTTACCACCCAGCGTAGTAAATGGTTTCCTGGTGTACAGGAAACCATTTGGCTTGTCACTCAAGAGTGACCCACAGGCTGAAGGACGAGGAAAGAATGAAGGAAAGAAAGACAGAAGAGGGAGTGTAAAGTCACCCATAGGCAGAAGGACAAGGAAAGAATGAAGGAAAGAAAGACAGAATATTATTTTTCACTATCAGATACATTTATGTGAAGCTACAGAATGTGGTGAAAGTTTTTGGCATATCAGAGCCAGGATTCTAAGGGCCTGATTGATAAATGAATGGAAGTGTGGCCCATTGGATTGGGCAAACTTGGGCTGGGCTGTCTGGAAGATGCTACTCCTCACCCTCCCCTAGGGTGGGAATGGAGGTCTGGATGATGATAATTATGATGATGATGACAATGACGATGATTATTATTATTACTGTTCCCCCCCCCTAATGTTTCAAGCTATACAGAGTCCATCTTCAGAAAGAGATTCTGAAACTGGGCTCTGTTTAACCCAAAACATTAAAGGAATAAATAACTTCTCCTCACATTCCTGTTTTTTCCTCCCACCCATTCTTATGCATTGGACAAAATGAACTAGTTGTACAGACAGCCTTGCATCTCCTGCAATACAGATGAGTTTACCTGGAGACTCCTTTCACCTGTGAATGCAACTTTCCTGTAAGGTCACAAAACATGTTGTGGATCTCCCCAACCATGGCTGCAGAAGCAGGGTTGGTGTGGTGGTGTAGATTAATGCATCGCACTGTACTATTAACAATACAGTTTCTCTGTATCTACATATAGAATACTCCAAATCTGATCCAAGCAGAAATGTAGTCCTTTAATATCACAATCCAAATTATGAGTTAACAAATAGATTGCTATGAACTTCTTAAAATTAAATACCAATAAGAATTATTAAGAGGACCATGATGATTGAAGGGAAAAAAAAAAAAATATCAAATAATAATCTGCACTACTGTAAATATGGACCAATGTACAAACTCCTTACTTGGGAATTTTTCAAAAGTACACTTCATCCACTTTTTATGCAATATTTCACTAACAAATATATACATAAAAAGCAATAATACAGTACAAAATAATAATAATAATAATAATAATAATAATCATCATAATAATAATAATAATAATAACAACAACATTTATAAGCTAAAGAACAGGCACTTTGAATATTCATACTTCACAACCAACAGTGTCACCAGTCAAATACCTTCCACCACACAAACAAATACAAGTACGGTACACAGTACGCATGTTGTTGTTATTTACTGTATACTAAATGGTGACAGGTAAGTAGCATCCATTAAATACAACTAATGAAACTAATATTTCAATGTGTTCATCTGAAAGATACAATAAAATGCTAACAATGCATAAATAAATATAATACCAAAGTATTTATTATTACTGTCAAGCATTATCTTTACACTACCTCAATAGTCTATAAATGTAAGCATGCACATGCAGTACAGTGCAAAATCTACATTGCTGAAATGTTCACTACCTGCTGGTCAATGGAAGATACTAAGAAACTGCCAATATTTTACATGACACAAGACAATAATGAGAAGCATTGAATAAGATATCCAGTAAGTTTTCTTCTGCACAGATGATTGGTTTTGAGGACTACTACAAATACAGCAAACCGATAAATTTTTAAGTAAATGCAGAGGTATATGAGTCATGCCGTATTCATGGTCCATTATTCTACTACAGCAATGATTAATAATTCTACAACTAGATAAACATTTTAACAATATCTTGCTCACACTTATTATGAAACCTCACACCTGCTTTAATATACAGGTTAAGGTTATACCAGTTCACTATTAAAAAGTTAATGTATTTACAAAGCTTTAAAACTGGCTTTCATATAGGAATTTTAACAGTATTAAACTGCAGATTTCAAGAATGGCAAAATATTACCTAATAATATAAACAACTTATTGAGTCAACTCTCTGTTTATGCACATTCTAAAGCAATCTAGAACACTTACAGCACATTAATAAAACTGCTGAACTGATTCAGGAAGCATCACCTACTATACCTCTGTTATTTTTTTATTTATTTTTTTTCATGTCCAACTCCGTGCAAAGGCTTCAGGGCCTATCTCAAGGCCCAGTAGTCCTCCTACACCCCTCCACATGTCACCAATTTGGCGCTAACTCTTACCACTCATACTGAACACAGTAAAAGTCCCATAATCCGAATGGAAGAGACCAATGGTCTTTTGGACAATTGGTTTTCTCGGACTATTGGGAAGGATCTCTGAAAACATTAGAAATATGTACAGTAGAGGTACAGTCACGCTCCCTAATTTAGACCCACCCCGAGCCAAGCCCAGAGCTGAGGGAGGCAGTAGCCACGGCTCTTAAACGAACGCGTTTACAAGCCACCTCCCCCCACTCCTCCCTTCAATCCCAATCCCCCTCAGTATCACCATCCAACGATCATTCTCTACCATACTGCATTCCTTTCCACCCTCATCTGTTACTGAAACAATCATCTACTGAATAGGACAATGCTCGACGGTATTATACAGTAGATTTAGGAATACATAGGGTATAAAAAAAAGTAAGACCTGAATATATTTACTTCTCTTAATAAATAAACGTGTTCATTTAAGAGCTGTGGCTACTGCCTCCCTCAGCTCTGGGCTTGGCTCGGGGTGGGTCTAAATTAGGAAGCGTGACTATATGATCATTAAATAAACACTTAAAATTATAAGAGTTATTGTTTTACTCCCCGTAAATGCATAGAAGTGTAGTTGAATAGTTGCAAGCAGGAACATTCAAGTCGAACAGCAAGTCCAAGCCAGATAAATCTATAAATAAAGCCCAGAAAAAAATCGAAAAAAGCCCAGAAAAAAATCGAAAAAAGCCCAGAAATAGTAAAAAAAAAATTCCGTGAAAAATTCAGAGTATTGGGATTTTCGGACTATTGGTGGCCGGATTAAAGGACTTTTACTGTACAAGCTAGGGCTGTCACATACAGGACTGGTGTACTGGTATTAGCGGGGGTATTTTTACATGTCGGCGGGTCTTCTGGTAGATCAGTAAAGTCTGCTTTTATGGAATTCAAATCCTTAAACTGTTCCCTGCCCAAGCTGGCATTTGATCCTGGGTCCTTTAGGACTATGGGCCGCCTCTCTACCGATTCACCTGGCGGGCTGTTATTCTGTCAAAATTTGTAGTTAGATGTATATCGTACAGTTTAATCCTGTTTGATTAAGGTATGAAGAGTACTGTAAGGTGAGTTGATGCAGGATAAGGAGGGGAAGGCCAAGAATGAGATCAATGGATGAATGAGGAGGGTGACAGATGAAGGGAGGCCAGCCTGATGGCAGAGACTGTGATAACATTAAGATCTGTTAGTGGCCACCCCTTCATGGATTAAGACCAAAGGACAGACAGAAAGACCCAAGTGAAGAAAAGTGCCTTGACACATCATGAGATCAGAATGGCCACAGTGACTGAATCATCTAATTTTTACTGTAGCATGAATTCAAATTAATCATTTTAACAAGGTGTCAAATGTGCGTGTTCAAGGAAGTCAGCGACTGCGGGGTAGTGTATGTAAACAGCTTTACCTGACATATTGATGGATTTAAAATCTTTTGTTGCATTAGTATGACATGATGCTGTGTGTGCACAGTATGACAGTGACCATGTTACTGTGTGTTACTTCCATAAAGGGGTAGTAAGAGAAATTTTAGATATTTCTAGATATTCCTAGTCTAAGAAGGAAAGTATTTTGGTAACAAGAAGGTAAGCATTTTGGTAAGACAGGGAACATGCTGAGAAGTGGAAGGCATCAAGTGAGATAATGTGTGAAATAAGGAAACATGGGACAGAAGGCTGGGGCATAAATTCAATACCCAGGCCAGCAGTCACCATAAAGATAAAAATGCCATTTTACTGATATGGCTGCAGCCTACTATAAAATGTTGCAAAAACAGCAAGTTGACTGTAATCTACTTTTTTGTCTGTGCATAAGTGTTTACATTTGCATTTGGTACTAATCAGTCATGCAATATAATACAGTAAATATCTTACAGTTCAAGTCGCTAAGTACTACATATTACAGCTTCACCATTCTAAGGCTATTTCTCATCACCTGAGGTCTGGAAGTTTCAAGCAGAGAAAAAAATGTACATAATACCAGTAAAGTGCACTTTGTGAGCACATGACGAGCAAGAAAGTGTTTGTACATATGCCTATCATCATAATTTCACCTTGGTGTAAACTTTCAACATTTCTGGTGAGGTTGCTGAACAAAAACAAAAGAATAATTGACCTAAAATGTCAACTTTCTCACATTTTCTCTCTGGTTATACATACAGTAAGGTGCCTTAGCATTTATCACACACACACAACGTTCAATTCTCTGTCCCCCACTTGTCGTGTCAAAGAACTGCATCGGTAAATGCCTGACTGTTGACCAAATGATAAAACCCAGAAATGGGGTGATTACCCATGCTGATTTCACCCCCAAACATAGAAAAAATGTTCATGTACAATTATTAGCGTACTGAACTGTTAGAATTCATGCAAGAAAACATAGCATTACAACAGGAAATCTTTTTACTTCAATTTCGTAGTGAAGCATGTCAACTGAAGTCCTCGGTACATACCCTTGGAAAGGTGGGATTCCAAGTGGTTTCTTTGGTCTCATGAGTAAATATATAGCTAAATACAAAATTTATTTAATGTATCTACTGCCTGCCGAATGAATCTCTTTTCTATCTCACATGGCAGACAAGTTATTAGCCTCTGAAAACCACTGTGGATGGCCGTGTCATGTCAGGCTGCTCATTTCTCAGCTGAACGTAAACATTGCTTTGCTCGCTCGCTCGCTATACGAGGTGTGACAGAAAAGAAACAGGACTTTGGCTGTTGATCACACAATTCAGCAGCCACACAGTAATGAAGTACAGCATGGTGTTACCCAACATCTCAGCACTGTGTAAGAAAAACAGCACTTCAATTAACCTAACATCTTTCTTTTCACAGGTGGTT
>JAGKTI010013560.1:1433-16251 GCA_018397915.1 Birgus latro
GGGGGGGACCAGCCTTCCATCCCACAACCACCTGGCATACACCTCTTCTACCCTAGCCTCAGTACTTTTCTCTGATTCTCTCTCTCTCATTTTATTTATCTTTTATTTTCGTCTCATCCTATCCCTCTTCCTTTCATCGAAGTAGCTTTTCTGTTTTGTTTATCCTTAGCGCTTAAGAAACTACCACAGATGTGGTCAGATCCTGCACATTTACCCATAAACTAATATCGAGAAGCGAAGAATAATGTGAAGGGCTTGGGAAAAAAAAAACTCAAGAAAATCGATATAATGGGCCAGGAAGCCGAGGGAGCAATGACGGGTCCTTCTGATAATTACGTCTAAGCCTTTATCTCTTCCCGGACGTTCAACCCTTTAAAGGCCGATGCAAGAGTGACCACGCGCAGGAAACAGGGAGTGGATGTGTCCGGGGTGGATGTGGTAGAGGTGCGGAAGTGTCAAGAGAGAGGAGGGGGGTGATCCAAGCGTGTTGTAGCGTGGAGTGATGGCGTGGCTTGGTGAGGCCGCCTCCTGGATGTTGTATGTTGCACCTCGTCTTCTCTCGCCTCTCACTTGTCTTCTCCTCTGTCCTCTCTTCCCTTTTCTCTTCTTTCTTCTGTGCTGTCTCTTCTCTCTTCTTTCCTCTCTCCTCTTATCTCTCTCCTTTTTCTCTCCTCTGATGGGTTGAAGCTGGATGCTCCTTTTTCTCTCCACTGATGGGTTGAAGCTGGATGCTGCACCATAACTTTTCCTTAGTCTCTTATCTTCCTTTTTGCTCCTCTTTCTTTTAACTGCGTCTGTTTTTCACTCTTCTGCTTTTTCCAATTCTCTGCACTTGTCCTTTTCTTGATCTTTCTTCTCTCGTCTCTCACTTATTTTCTCTCTCCTTTTTCCTCCTATCCTTTTCTCTTCTCGGTGGATGTTTTCTGCGCAGATGTTTTGTAGCTGGTATTTAAATTGGCCTTGGCGCAGGTGTTGTTGCTCTGCCCGGCCTCATCTCTTCCCCCCCCCTTCCTCCTCCTTCCATCCTTCCTCGTCTTCATTTTCCTTTCACCATTCCTTTCTCCTCCATTCTCTTCTTCCTTCTTTCCTGTTCTTTCCTTTTTCACATCACTCCCACCCTTCCTTCCAAACCTCTTCTTCCTCCAGCCTCCTCGTACCCTTCACTTCCTCTCATCTCTTCCTCTTTCCTCCTGTTTCCTCTTCCTCTTCCTTCTCTCATAATTCCCTTTTAAACTTCCTCTCTTTTTTTGCATGTATTTCCGCCCTCTACGGTTTGGTTGCAGTAATTTTCTGACCACCGTACCTCGTGCTGTTTGACTACGGTGTCATGCACACTTACAGTCTTTTCACCATACAGTGGGTCGCCTCTGAGTTGCCTAATATCGTCTGCCGTTAGGAAAATTAGGTGCATATATGAAATTAAAAATAAATTAATGAGAAAAGCACGTTACTTTACTGAACTGCTTAATTGTCCATCCGTAGCGAGAGTAAAATAAAACGATCCTCATCTAGTTGAAGAGAATAATGGAAATTGTTTTATTACACTTCTTTAGCATTTTTCTTTTTCTATTTTCTCTTGCTTTTGTCTCTGCAACACGGTTGCTTGCATTAATTCAGAGATACAGTAGTTACTTTAAAAACGAACTTTTATTTTGTATTCTTGCTACCTCCATATGATTCAATTCATCTTTGGGGTAGTCTCTTGCACTAAAATAGAAAACAGAAACAACACCTGCTGAGGCGATTATTGTCGTCGTGTAACAAGGGAGGGGGGACAGAGAGAGGGGGGGTTATGTGGAGGAGAAGGCGAGGATAAGGTTGGATAAGGGAAAGGGGGAGGGTGTTAGGAGGTTAACTTAAGGAAGGGAGAGGTTGAAGGAGGTAGGTTGTAGGGGGTACATGGGGTTAGGAAAGGTGGGGTTGAAGGGAGCCGGTGAGCGTAAGAGAAGGGGAGAGGGAGGTTGTAATGGGTAGGTGGAAGTATGGAAGCGGGCGATGGAAGGGAGTAGGTGGGGGTAACGGAGGTGGAGGTTGAAGGGGATAAGTGTGGATAATAGAGGGAGTAGATAGCTGTAAGGGAGGTGCGAGTGAGGGAAGGATAAAGGGAGGGGATAGATCGAAGTAAATGGTGGAAGGGGCGAGGACTAGGGAGAAGGGTAGGGGGTAGGGCGGGGTTAAGGGTGTGATAAGCGGTAGGTGGGGGTTAGAAGGTGAAAAGAGGGGATAGTGTGGGGGAGTGGGGGTAAAAGGGCGACTTCTCTCCACTTTTCCATTCACTGTGCACTAAGTCTGAACTAAACTCACACTCCCAAATGCTGTGTCGCCCTTTGTACTTCGCATTTACTGGTACCAAACGATTTCATTCAGGTTACGAGGGCCCTAGCAGTGAGGGGGTTAATGAATGTCTAACCCCTCCAGTTCGAAAACATTCTCCAAAGCTGAATAAAAGCCTCTGAAAGTAGTAGAGATAAAGAACTACTGCAACTATATCAAGGAAGGGTTCATTCTCATATTGGTAAATATTAATGTGATCTGATTGTTTTAGCTATGGGCGCAGTCTGTTAGCGGCTTCACACACACACACACACACACACACACACACACACACCCACANAAGAACTACTGCAACTATATCAAGGAAGGGTTCATTCTCATATTGGTAAATATTAATGTGATCTGATTGTTTTAGCTATGGGCGCAGTCTGTTAGCGGCTTCACACACACACACACACACACACACACACTCACACACACACATTTCGGTTTTGTATAGTAAATATTCCGAAAACGTAAAAAATGAAATCGTAAGTAACAAATAAATGCGGGAACTGTACTAATAACCTATATTAATAACCGCCCGCGTCCGTAATAGGTGTTTTTGCCCTCAGTTTGTAGAGCTGAAAATCCCGAACATGGTTTTGAGATTTCCAGCTTTGTGGACAGCGGCAGGAGCGGCTGGTGTCTCAGGGAACCGTATTCTCGATGGCATAGGAAACTTCGCAGGACTCCATTCAAAGCGATTTATCCTGAATAATTACACTCGGGTATTTTCTTTTGATGGCATATACATTTTTTAACGCCGACATTCACTATTAATATTAAACGAAACAATATTATGAGGAAATATATTTATATGGAACCCGAAGTGAATACGACACCAAAATCCGCCATGGCTGCCCGTTTGACACAACAATGCGAAACAATACAGCGGGCGAGGACAATGCTGCCCACCCGGTGAAATACAATAGGCCTTGCAGGTCGCCCAGGAGAGAGAGGGCTTGGCTCGTAGGGGGCGGTAGGGAGTGATGAAGGGGGCTACTGGGGGTTCAAGGAGAGGGGGATGAGCTTCTGGGGGTAGGGGATGATGAAGGGACTACTGAGGCTCCAGGAGAAGGGGATCTCGTCTCCTGAGGGGGTATGGAGTGACAGGCTCTGAGAGAGGGGCACTGGCTGGATGGAAGGGGGTAGAGGATGATGAAAGGCTACTGAGGCTCCAGGACAGGGGGGGTTGGCTTGTATGGGGGAGTGGAAAGGAGGTGCTTGTCTCCTCCGAGGGAGAGGGTAGAGGGTGACGAAGGGGGCTTGCTGAGGGCTCCTGTTGTGTCTAACAGAAGCCCCACGGGAAGATCTGAGGGGGAAGTGAAGGACACCGACTGAGGACATCATTGTTGCAAGTTGTTCTGAGGTTCGCCCGAGATTGTCATCCCTCAGAGTCGGTTGTTTAGCCATGGGAGGGCCAGCTTATTGCCCACCGACGTTACCCTGTTCTACGGTTCCTTTACCTTAACTTGGCCTAGATTTTCGTTCTTTTGTATCTTATTCCACGTAGCTCAGTGGCAGAATAAGACAGTGGTACGGCTCTACATCATTTCCATAGTGTTTCTTCGTGACAAGCATCATATTCAAGCATGATTCTATTGTTAGATCTCAGGGTTCAATATAGAGTTGGCAATTTTAGGCCAAAAGTGAAAAGAATATGGGGGAAAATATATGAATGGGGGACTGGAAATACAACCCCCGGGGTGATACCCTACAAGTGTTATCCGTGGGTGGTGGGGCAAGGCATAATGCCCTATTCCCCTTTGGAGTAATTACCAAGTAATCAGTGTGCAGATTCCCCTGCAGAGATGATTGCGGGATATCGTGTTATTTAGAGTTTTCTTTTATGATGAACGAAAATTTACACTGATACTGAGGGGGTTGGAGGTGGACGCTCACTGTGGGACTGAAGGGCATATATGTATTAGGATGGCTGTTAGAAGCTACTCGTGAGAAAGTATAATTTTCCTTCAGATTCTACCATTACGTAAGACAGTAGCTCAACACAGCATCTTGAACACTGGAACATCATGCTGACTTGTATCAGTTGTACATAATTCATTTACTTTACAAAACTTACTTGCACTAAATGTAATTTCATCATCATCATCAGCCACTTCAGGTCTTCCAATTCCTAATATTCTTCATGAATCACTTGATTGTTAATAATAAGCAGTGAATGAAATCCTCCCAATAACTGTTGTCTTTTGAATTACCTACCACTGAATCTTTATCTCCTTGAATTACACCCCACTAACTCTCTTACTCCTTTGAATTAGTTCACTAACTCATTTATTTGAATTCCCTCTCACTAACCCGCTCTCTTCTCTTTCTTTGCAGAGCCCGAGTTCATGATGCTGGAGCCTGCAGCCCTTGCCGTGGCCTCCATTGCCTCTGCAGTCCAGCCCAGCATCCCCATGCATGAGTGGAACGCTGCCCTTGCTACCATGGCTGCCGCCGTCAATCTTGACCCGATCGCCCTCCACCCCATCATCCCGCAGATCGAGATGGTTGTAGAGCGCGATGCCATGGTCCTACCCACCGTCCCCTACCAGTCACACGAACCCCTGACCCCCACCAACAAGCAGCAGGCCCCCGAACCCATGGACATCTTTGACGGAAACAAGACTCCCACAGAAGTGACGGACATTCACTTCTGATGCCGGGACCCGCCGCAGTAGCAAGGCGGTTTTGGTGTCTCTCAGGGAGCTGTTCAAGCACCTGGGATGCTTAAGGCTGTATTCTCATCAGGTTAGGTGGCTCTTTAGTTCAAATGGAATATATTTTGCATATGATTCCTAGTTATGTCAACAATTTATTTTGCATACAACACCCTGTTGTGCTTAAGTATATGTTTTATGTATTCTGATAGATTGCAAAAATAATATAGACTTTATGTGCCCAATGAAAAAATGAATTGGTAAAGACGAGGTAATAGAGGCTCCTAAGCTGATAAGAATGTAGTCCTTAGACATAGAAGCTGTAACAGACGTGTTGCAGGAACACGGCCAGTAAAGTCCTTGCTCTGTCCACCTTCAGTACCAATACCTCAGGTGCAAGAGGTCCATCAAGCCTCCATGAGTCTTCACTACAGCTACTGACACGTTTCTCAGGAAACTTAGAAGATGCATTGCTGATACCTTCTTAAAGTAAATGTTATATGGTATGTCTCTAGGGAAAATAGTTTTCATGGACTTGAAACATAACCAAAGACATTACTGAAGGTGGGGCAGCGATTGCTCCTTTGGATTTACTTTGAAGTCGACACTTTTGTCTTCACAGGCGAACTTAGTGATAAATATTTACTGCATTTCAAGTTATCCAGGGCACTGGTACGTGTCCTCCATGCAGGGCGTTCTGGCTTATACCAAATCAAGTAGATCTCAGTCATATTCTGTATCCAGTCAAAGTCAGGGGCGGGGAAACCTGAGGGGGTAAGTGTTCCTGCAGAGGTCACAACTTAAGCCACGGTTCTGTCTAGACATCGGCACGTGAAAAAGTCAAGTAAAAATAATATATATAATCATGCCAACTAGATGGAGTTAGAAAGTTGTGGCAATTTGAGGGAAGCCTTTTATTGTAAGGAATATGGTAGGGTGTTCCGATTTCGACTGGAAAAAGAAATGGAATTAAATAAGCATTTTTCCTGTCTAATCCTCATGTCTGGATGGATGAATGTACTTATATAAGGGGGTGAAGCAGCTCCTCTGCGCATTTTATACTGTTGCGAGAGAGTAGTAGTTGTATCAGTGTCACTGAGAATACTGTGATCACCAAAGGACATGAATTTTCTTCCCTGTCCTGATATCTGCTTTGTAACTGACTGCCGGATTAGCCTCTACTCCCAACAGTTCCTCTCTGGGATCCCCCCACTATGTTCATGGCAGAACATGTCAGTATTATTAAGTAATAATCAAATTTATCTGTACGACATTTCAGAACCAAGGTGCTGTAATTATTTGGATTCTCAGTGTTTGTTTACATCGCAACTGTCGCTTCCCAGGTGGAGCTCACTGGCAGGTGTTGGGCATTATACCTCTTCTAGTGTTCTTTGGATGCATTAAGTTATTTTATCAAGCCAATTATAGGATTATTTTGTTTGAGCGAAATTCAAGTTTTCAGAGGCTTCAAAACTTCCCTGATTAACCTTTGGAATGCTCGAATTTTCCGCAACTAAATAAAAGTTTATAGTGTGAATATAATACCAAAATGCATCCATGGAAGTGAAAGTGATACCAAGGTGTGACTAATTCATGGTGACCAGTAAGTTAAATGGATGGAAGGGAACACAGGGAAGAGCTTTTAAATCTTTTTTTTTTCTCTACCACTTCAGACCCCATTTTCAGAAAGTTTAGCCAGCAGTAACTTTCGCTGCTGGATGCTTGCTGGTGAAATGCTACTTGAAACTTGCTTTTGACTAACGATTGTAGATGTTAGAAACACAGAAAGCACTCCTTTATGACTACAAAACAACTTATAGTGTATAAAGAAAATTTTTAATAAAAACGCAGGCATTAAATCATTTTAATAATGAAATAACTTTTACGTGAACCTGTACAAATAATCTCTCGAAATATGGGCTTTGTTTAGTCCCAAATATTAGATAAATAGTAAACTCTCCCGTGTTTTCCCTTCCATCCAGTTTACCAAGGTGTTCTCAGCTCAGAGGTGCCTGTGCTGTGAGTCTGGGGCAAGATTAATGCAGGAACAAAAATCCATGATCTCGTCGGTTGTGTGAGGAAAACATGCACAAATTTTGTACTCTTGTATAAATGGTATTTTGTATATAGTGTGTACAGTTTGTTAATATTACTACTATAGGCTCTTTATATTATATATTTTGAAGGATAATTTTGGGTTCCAGTGTCACTTTAGTTCATGAGAAGTCTTCCTGTCTTTTGCGATCAGTCTCTTCATAGATGTTTTGAGAGGATCGAATTTATTCTCTAATATCATTATGTTTTCTTTTTTTCGTTTGCGTTCTGATGACGTTCATTGAGTACTTTGTGATTGTAACTTATTACCTGAATAAGTGCCTTGTATGTAGTGCCTTTGCATGTTAAGTAAATTTTATATCTTAGCAAACTGATGTTTCAGTAATTGCTCTGCCTTCCATATCCTGTATGAAGAAAAGTGCCTTAAAAGATTTTTCTTAATGATATAAATTAATTATTCCTTTGTACTTAAAAAGTCTGTTTACTCTAAAAATATATATTTGATATTGTTCATGGCCTCAGTCGAACTATTACAAAATAAGCATTGTTGTTTTTAAAGAACAGAAAACTGCGTTGACTTAAAGGAAGTGGGACGTCTGGGAGACTGTAAGAGGGAGTTAGGATCGTGGTTGGATTTTAAACTTGTCCCTCCTTTCCATCCAATAACCCACTCAACTGAAGATTTCTTATGACGTAGGAACTTTGGTAGCATAGTAGTGTTGGTGACCTGGTGTCTCAGGTGTTCTCTAGTCGCGTCCTCTTGTTGGAAAAGCTGATGATTACGGCCTCACTATGTTACACCCTCCATGTGTGCTGGTAATGTGTACTGCCATTCTGTCTTTGCAATGTGCTTTGTATCACTCTGACCTGTGTGAAGTGTACTATTTGTAAACCTCCAACACATCAAATGCAATTCTTGTGATAATATGTTCTTGTGTATATGAGGTGTTTATGTTGGTAAGTCCAGCATACATCATTTTAGTTCTTGACTATGAAGTATAATGCCTGTAATCATAATATGCTATTGACAATTCTTGTGATAATTCACTTAATAGATAATTACAGTTACCTGCGCTCTCTTTTATGTATTATTTATTTTTATATCCCTCCAACCCGTGTCATCGGCGGTCCTCCAGCAAGACCACAGTTTGTTTATATAGATAGCGTACCTAATGTTGGTAGTGAGATGGGCTGGTCCTTAGTGCACCCATAGCCTCACCACTGCCATACCCCTTGTACTAAAAGCTCAGAAGTACAACACTGTGCTGAAAGTTCAGTTCCTTGTTCATGCACTGTCAGGCATTCAGTGATTTATTCATCCACTGAGTTGAAGATTCAGCTTATTATTCATGCACTGTGTCAGAAGTTCAGCAGTTCCTTTGAATATTGTATCAAAGTGTCAGCTGTTCACTTGCACACACTATTGATGATTCAGTAGCTCATTCATGAATTGTTGATGGATCTGCTGTTCCTTCATGCATTGTGTTGAAGATTCAGTGTTTCATTAAAGCACTTAAAAGATTTAGTGGCTTAATCAAGTACTGTGTCAAAAATTCAGTGGTTCCTTCGCAGACAATGTCAAAGGTTCAGCTGTTCATTCATGCACAGTGTCAAAGGTTCAGTGGTTTATTCACGCACTGTACAAAGTCTTAAGCACTGCGCTGGTGCCGTCTTGGTGCTCGGTGCTCCTCTAGTACAACCACTGTGTAGCTCTTAAAAAAATAAATAAAAATAAAAGTTCGGGGACCTAATTCACAAACTTAAAATGAATTCTGTTTCGTAACTGAAATGTGCTATTAGCAGGAAGAACATAGCACAGAAGGATTTTTAAAAGTCTACTTTCATTGTCCTTCCCGCAAAAACTGAACTTAGCTACGAGAGGCAAGTCATTGTAAGCATTTTTTGTGAATTCTGGTCCAGGTTAGTACCACCTCATTTGCATGTCGGGTGAGAGTGGATTTTTCTTATGTGAGGATGTTTATGTGTTAAGTTATTTGAAAAAAAAAGTATTTTTTTCTCTTTAAAATATTGGTACACATGTATGTTTTATGTTGAAAAAATTTACTCCATATTTTGGAGGATGTAATTATTTCGTATTATAAGCAATGTTTTGATTAATAAAATTAGAATATGAGTTATTGAGTTTATATTAAACCCAGCCTCACATTTTGCATATTATCGACATTGATGAACTGATTACCCATTTAATGCATGAACCATTGCTACCCAAAATCATTCTTAAAATTAGGATATTAAACATCTATAAACAAAACTAATAAGTAAAAAATTAGCAGTGAGTCCTTACGATTTCTCAAGCCATTTGATAAATGTACTGTTTAATATAAACTCGTCAATACTTGCCAGTACTATAAAGAAGGGAGAGAAAGAACGAAATAGAAGAAAACAGAAAAAACATGAAAGAGAAAGAGTAAGGACATAAATTAGAAAATGGAGAAAAAGCTAATATACAAGATAAAGAAAAAATGAAAGGAAAAGAGACAAAGGACAGCAAATAAGAGAAAGAATGCACATAAAAGGGAAGAAACGACCAAACTAAAAAATCATGAAGAAGACGAAGAATGAAAATTTATGATGAAACACGAAGTAGAGATATGACATGAGAGGAAGAGAGAGAGAGAGAGAGAGTATGAGGGCCAGTGGGAAATGGAAATTACTGTCATTTGATAAGGATGATGGTAGTACTGCGATAAACAATGATAAGAGGAACTATAATAAGGCACAAACTGCACGAAACAGGTAGTGATGGTGATGATGATAATGGTAGTGTACGAGTAGTAATGATGAAGATTTTTTTGCTGTTGCTCAACCCCGGTATGTCTGGCCGAATAGACCAATCGACCACATGCAAGCAGCCACCTTCCTGTGGCAGACCGTCTCGCCAGAGTCGGACCATCGTCCTCCTATGGCGCAGTGCATATAAAATGGAGGAGGCATCGCCCCCAAGAGGATCTGTGCATAGGAGACAGAGATATGTATGAGTAGTATACTCCGGTCGGACACTGACTACATGGTAAATGTGACTAAGTTTCCTGCTTTTGAATGTTGTGCAAGGCCAGCTATCAGGCCTTGGCCACACGTCACACCCATGGTAGTACGGTACTTTCCGGAACGATGGTAACCATTGGTGATGGCGCAATGATTATACCGAACTACTACAACTACCACCACCACCAGTACTACTGCTACTACTACTACTGCTACTACTATTATTATATTAAATGATAATGATTATAATGGTAATGATGAAAAATGAAAAATGAAGACGATATAACGAAGACGATAAAGTATGAAGAAAATGAACAATATGACGATACCCAACCTCCCTCATCCCCTGGAGCACCTTTTCCTCAGCGATTAATTCATTACAGTGTAACATCCTCTTCTACCCTGTGTATATCGACATAGCATCTGTAATTTATATGGGGATACTGATGGTTAAAATGCAGAGTAAATCACCACGGAATAGGTGCAACGAAGTCACCTATGCTACCTGGAATACGGCCGTAAGTTACATTGTACGAAAAGGTACCTCAACCCTTAAAAAAAAAAAAAAGTCTCTTGGTGACCACATCTGAACAGAGACCATCCCAAGCCTACCTACACGATTGACACGTTGGGGAAGTGACCCAGTTCCATCATGTGAAAATAAGCCGATGAAATTATGAGGAGAAAGAGGCCACAACACCCAAGACCTCCCAAGCCTACCCACACCACCGCTCGCCTGGACGGAAATTCGGGGTGACAAGGAGTCGATGGGGTGGAAATCAAGCTGGATGAAATTTCAGCTACAGTAACAAAGTTCATTCTCAAGCCCAAGCCATTATCGGGCCAGGCAATCTGAGAACTGCCTCCCAGTAACTAAGTATACATTTAAGACCTGTGGGAAAGACCGTTGCTAATTGGACCTGAGTAATTGAACAAGTTATTAGCAGGTACTGAATGTAATGAAGTTATAAGGAAAGTTATACGTGTACTCGATATTTATGAATCTGAGAGTGACGGGATAAGCTAAGGAATGCCCCCCTGGTAACTTGGTCTACATTTAAGACGTGTGGGAAGGACTTGGTGATATGGTAAGTAAAGTGTCATTGGGAAAAATGTTTGGAGAGTTTTTAGCGCATTTGATAAAGGAATATGAGAGTGCGAGGGAAATAAGAGAACTGCCTCCCAGTAACGTAGTACAAGACCTGTGGAAATGGCTTGCTGATGATTGACCTGGGATGATTAGCACTCTCTGGCATTAATACTCTAAGCTAAACAGAAAGAAAGAAAGAAAAAGTCTGGCGTTAGCTGGAGCAAAACACTAGCCCTGTCCCGACCATAAGAGGATTAATGGTACCAGTATTAACAGACAGGTTCGTAGGACTCACACCCAGCTAAATAAAATTGTCTGGCACTGGCTGGAACAAAACGCAGCTGTGTTGGTAGCTCTACGTGGAGGTGGGGGTACAACAAACTATCCTCTCACCATCCCAGGTGCACCACGAACTCATGGCCCCAACAGCACTGGGATAAATAAAAAGAAGGTAGTGGTGGCAGTTATTACTGGATATCAACAGTAATGAGGCTTACTGGGAGAGGAGAAGCTGCGTTTATTTGCTGTGGACAGGAGTTGGTGCTAATTGGACTAGGGTAAATAAAAATTGTCATTAAGAGAGTCATTAACGAATGGATGATAACGAACTTTGTGGGTGTTGTGAGGCAGGGGTCTGCCAGAGATTATGTGTGAAGCTGTTAACCCCTGCACTGCAATGACGTATAATTCACTTTATTCATAACACCAGATTGTTTCTATAACTTAGAAGGGATCTTAATTCGTGAAGGGGGTTAATGAAAGCTGTATTTAACCTCGCTATACAGTAGTCGTTTTACCTGACCAAGATTTTCGTCTTTTAGCAGCTTATTTCGAGTAACTCATTGACAGAAAAAGAAAAAACTACAGCTCTACATCCTTTTCATAGTACTTATTCGTGACTAGCGTCATGGTCTTGTGTTACGCTTGCTACAGCTAAGTAAAGATGGAGAGATGACAATTTCAGGTAAAGCTAGAATTCTAGAAATCTGTCATAAGCTGAATAAAATCGTCTGGAGATAGAAAGAAAAAAGTACAAAAAGTTATATTGAACCGGACACCATTTTCAGTTATTCCAGTTAACTTCAGACGATTTTCTTCATCTTAGGATTTATTATTATTTTTTAATTGTAGGGAGTTACATATATTCATTAATCCTTTCGCTGCCAGGGGGCTCTCCATTAATGAATAAAACTGAAGTTAGCGAGAAAGGAAAAGAAAGAAAGAAAGAAAGAAAGAACAAGCGAGTCGCCGGACTGAAGCTGTTAATAGGACCGGAGTAATTAAGACAGGTGTTATTACAGGAGTTCTTAGTACATGACTGTGATGATGGGGTTCATTAGGGCAAAAAAGTCAATGGCCAAGGTCGCTCTTTTGACCTTGAGAGTGAAGAGATGTACTGTAAGAAGCGATAGACAACTAAAAAAGAAATATCGTAAATAGACCGTACCCCCCCCCCCACACCCACTCACATCCACACCCACATTCACACCCAAACACACATTTATTTACTCTATTATACTCGTATATACAACGATAATTACATCCTCTAAATTCCCTTAACACCCACACACACTCGTCCCTGGCAGAGGTCGAACACCCCGCCAGCATCCTCCTCAAGTTGCCCCGTCAAGGTCTGAAAAGTTTATAGACCCGACAATACACGGCAGCTGTCCTCCTTTGGCCGAATAAACACCTTCCAAGACCGATAGCCGGGATTAAAGATTCTAATTACATCATTCTCTCAGCTGGCGATAACCCGAGTGGCGATTGGCTAAGGAGTCGTGTCGTCATTGCTGGCAGACTGGCTACTGGGTTTCCGATTGGCTGGCACTGCGTGACCTCATCGTGGGAGACTGGCTACTGGGTTCCTGATTTGCTGATGGGACATAACGTCATCGCTGTAGACTGGCTCTAGTGCTTCTGACTGGCTGACAACGCGTGATGTCATCGCCGAAGACTGGCTATGGTACTCCTGACTGGCTAACAGTGTGTGACGTCATGGGGCAGGTGTGAGCGGGAGAATGGGATGCTGCGTCATATACGCACAATTACTGAAGTCCGTCCACCTTGAACCTGGTTGAAAATTTCCTCCTGAAGCTTATTTCAAGTTAGAAAAAGAGTATCTTGGTTTTGCTGCTGCTGCTGCTGATAATGATGATGATGATGATGATGTGATAAATATTTCGAAAGAACGAGTAATCAGACGAAAGACCAGCATATCAGGTAAGAAGGAAGTGTGAAAGTAGGAAGACCAGGGAGAGCATGAGAGGTGACGAGGGGCCAAGGAGAGGCGGGAGTGTTTATGGTGTAGATAAGAAGATAGGGAGCTGGGGCAGTGAGAGATAGCATACCGTGAGAGCTATCCAGAATATGTAGATAAGGTGGGAGAGAAGGGGAGAAAGCGGGAGGGAGGTGGGAAAAGAGTAGAGAGGGGAACGATACAGAAGAGTAGGGTAAGTAGAAGAGAAGAAAGAAAAGTGTAGGAGAGGAGAAAGGAAACGCATGAAGGGCATAAGGAGTATGTGAAAGGATGGGAGAGGAGACGAAAAAAGGAGGAGAAAAGAAAAGATTTGAGGAGGTAAGAGATGAGGAGGAGATGAGAGAATGAGAGAAGAGGAGATAGGGAACTGACGGAGCGAGATAGCATACCGTGAGAGTTATCCAGAATATGTAGCTTACGTGGGAGATATGGGAGTACGAGGGAGAGGAGATGAAATGAAAGAAGGTTGACAATGAGAGGAGAAGCGAGAAAGGGAGAGTAAAGGAGAGAAGAGGGAAAGACATGGATGGGGAACGAGAGTGGAGAGGAGAAAAGGAGAGATGCGAAGGAAACACAAGGTTACTGAGAGGACGTTGGAAAGGGGAGATGACAATAACAGACAAGATCAAGCAAGAATAGAGAAGAATGCAGGATCAAAGAACAAAGGCACAGTCAAGCAACAACAGTCAGGCAGGGTCAAGCACGGTGAGTGATCAAGTACAAACAGGCAGAGTGAACGAGGAACAAGAACGAATAATAATAATAATAATAATAATAATAATAATAATAATAATAATAATAATAATAATAATAATAATAACAACAACAACAACAACAACAACAACAACAAGAAGCAGAATTGGGCACTGCGGAGGGGCAAAGAGAAACAAGAACACAGAAAACAGCCAACATCAAGCAGCACTTAAAGCCCGCAAGGTTAAGGACAGTGGAGCAACAAGTATCAGCAAGCAGAGTGGTGGTGGGGCAGGAAGGATGAGTCAGAGTGGACTACGGAGGGGTGGGAGAGGTAGAGAGAGGGTGACGTTCAGGAAATCATAGAGACAACAATACAAATTTCCACATGCATTTTTCACCACATGAACTGCTGGCGTGGACATTAAAGTGGGTGCTTGTGTTTTCCCCTTCCCTTCCCTCTTGCCCTGCCATCCTTTGCGTCTCTCCTTTCTACAGTCTCCCTCCCGCACTCCCTCTCCCCCTTCTTCCATCCCTCTCTCAGCTCTGCTCATCCCCCTCTCCGTCCTCCCTCCTCCTGTTCCACTCTCTCCCTCTTTCCCTCCCTCCTGCTGTCTCTTACGCTCTCCTCCCCTCCCTGCCTTACCCCTCAGTCACCCCCTCCCTCCTTCTGTCATTCTATCACGTCCTCTCTCTCTCTCTCTCTCTCTCTCTCTCTCTCTCCCTCTCTCTCTC
>JAGKTI010013561.1:0-22859 GCA_018397915.1 Birgus latro
TTAAATGTGACTTAAGGGTTAAGGGACTGAATAGGGAGGCTGCCAGAGATCGAGCAGCATGGAGAGCCGCCATTAGGTGACCAAGGCCGACACATGCAAGCATGTTGGAGCCTTCAAAAATGAGCGAATGAGCGAATCTTTTACAACTTGATAATTTAGTTCTTCTCAACCAGCGAATTAGCAAAATCATGAGTTTTGCATTCAGAACATAAAATTCCAGCTGTCTAGTGTTTTTTTCTCATTTTAGATTAATGTATACATAATATCAATAATTTCAAAAGGTGATAGTTTTAGGTAGAAAACTCTGTAGTGTTCGATGTATCTCACATTTCAGGTTTGTAAATTCTTTTCTCTTAGTAAGGATAATTACTTTAGTGACCATCACTCTTATCTCAAGAATAATCCTCGTAGTCTTGCATAACCTGTAAAAAAGTTCCCCCCCCCCCAAAAAGTTTTAAGTTAAAAAAAAGAATGAAAGAGGCTACACGAGGAGAGTTATCGATAAGATTATGATCACTGCAAGGTTGAAAAGAATTATTTCATCCACTCACTTGATGTAGTGCAGCTTTGGGTGTCTGCCCTTTCCCCTCTTCCATCCCTCCTCTTCTGTTTTTCTTTCCTTCAATCTTTCCTCTTTCTTCTGCCTATGGGTGACTTTACATTCCCTCTTCTGTTTTCCTTTCCTTCATGCTTTCCTCTTCCTTCTGCCTGTGGATGGCTCTACACTGAGTGACAAACCAAATGGTTTTCTGTACACCAGGAAACCATTTACTATGCTGGGTGGTAACCATATAACAAATTATGGTGCCTGGTGGTTTAGTGGGTAATTAAGGTGCTCCAATTGGATTGAGCCAAGGGGTGGTTGGGGTTTATTGCTCACATAATGCCACTCAGGGATGAGTGAGGCTAGTCACTCATCTCATCTTAAATGTCAGGACCAACTTGCCTAGCCCTGGGCTCCTACACTTCTCATGGGGCAACACAGGAATAGATGATGGATGGATGGAAAATACACCATGAGACACTATGCTTGATGACTGTGAGTAGCAGTATGATGTCACTTATTTTGTTAGGAAGTTCAGTAGGCCAGAGGTGGAGAGTGAGAAATTGCTCTACTACAAGGGCTGTAAGTTCAGTAGGCCAGAGGTGGAGAGTTAGGAATTGCTGCACTTCAAGGGCTAACTTCAGATGCAGTCTTGAGGCATAAGCCACCATTGATAATTTTGAAACAAGTGACGGAACCACTGAATGGATGTGGACTTCAGATGGTGCTCTAGTGATACTGGAAGAACTGAGATTATGGTATTCATATCTAGAAGTTCTGTAATTATACTGTACACAGTAGGTGTCAAGGTGCCATCCTGTGACAGGTAATACTTTATCTCTCAGTTAAGCACTACTGTATCTGGCTTTAAAACTACTTTTGATGTCCCAGGTTGTGATAATTTATATAATTTTGCCCTTGCATATCCTTAGTCTGTGCAGAGATTGCACGCTCATAGTTAAGGAGTTTGTGGAGGTGGTTTACCTCTTCACTATACTAAATACTTCTCACAAGTTGAATAAAATGGTCTGGCAGTAACGAAAATTAAGACATTATGGTACAGAAGTAGTGAAAAATTATTTAAGGAATTACTGTAATTGATAAATTTTTTATGAATATCATAATAATAACAAGAAATGGTTCCAAGGCACAGCAAACCCATCTCCGGCAGTCATTTTAGTGTTGATTTGTAAACAGAACAGGATATTTAGTCAAAGATGTCACATATCAGATTTGTAGTAAATCGGATAAAAATTGACGATTTTATGCCCATTTGAAATTTTAGGCCTGACCCACCTGACATTGACACCCCTACTGCTACCTGGGGGGTCACTCCCCTGATGTAATGAGGCATGTTATAGGATGCAGATTTGAAAGATGCACCTTTAGGTTTTGGTTTCATGTCAATATGACAAGTCTGATAGGAGTATGGTGAAAAAGCTATTTTTACCTGTCTCCATTTTTTTACATTTTTTGGTCCTACAGCCTGGGCCTTGAAACAGTTTGGCCCAAAATTTAATCAGGTGATCAGAAGGTCATACCCAATAATCCCATTAATTTTAGTCAAAATTGCACAAGTAGTTTTTGCATAAAGTTGTTAACAGACAGACAGATAAACAAACAAGCAAACAAACTGCACAGTTGTTGACTTTGTACATGGGTTTTATTCGCCCCTGTGTGGAGTACAACTCTCATGTGTGGGGTGGCTCCCCACATGCAGATCTTCTCAATAGGGTGGAGTCAAAGGCTTTTCGTCTCATTAACTCTCCTCTTACTGATTCCCTTCAACCTCTGTCTCTTCGCTGCACTGTTGCATCTTTATCTCTTTTCTGTCGCTGCTTCAACGGTCACTGTTCCTCTGAGCTGTCTGCTTGCATCCCTCCACCTCTGCGATGGGCATGTAGCACCTGTGTAGCAACAAACTCTCATCCCATTTCTGTCCAACTCTCTAATGCAAGAGTTAACCGTTACTCCCAGTCCTTCATTTATGCAACTGGTCAACCCTGGAACTGTCTTCCTCTGTCTGTATTCCCTACTTCCTACAATCCCCAATCTTTCAAATGCAGTGTGTCTAGGCATCTCGAAATGAATGGATCTTGAATTTAGCTCTCTTTCATATTGTTTTTGTTTTTTCTTGGAAGGAACAGTATGCGGGCCCATGGTGTTTGGTTCCTTTTTCCTTGCATAAAAAGAAAAAAAACAAGCTGAGTGAAAACAATACCCGTCCCCGAGCCTCTCCGGGGTACGGATGAGTACCGTAATAATAGCAGTAATAATAGTTATAATAATAATAATCTTGTTTATATTTTTAGTTAGTTGTTTTCCAGGGAGGGGCACTAACCCCTCGCCAACCCACTTGTTGTCACGTTGGGAACACTTGTTGGATGGTTATAAGGTTACCACCCAGCATTGTAAATGCTTTCCTGGTTTACAGGAAATCATTTGGCTTGCCACTCAGTGTAGAGCTACCCTAAAAACAGGATACCAGTACACTAAATGGGTGGATGATGGGTGCCTCCACCTTCCATGAAATGGTGGGGGACAGGGCAACATTGAGGCGATGTGTTTGTGGCCACCCCTTACTGAATTAAGGTATCTGTCAATAGACAGAGATAGATAATAATAATAATACGTCCATCATCCAATTCTGCGTTTCCCCATGAGAAGCGTAAGAGCCCGGGGCTTGGCAAGTTCTGTTTATCTATCTATTGCCTGATGCCTTAATTCCATAAGGGGTGACCACAAACAGATCACCTCCATGTCGCCCTGTCCCCCCTCCATTTCACTGCCCACCTCCCAGCTCACACCCCCCTCTCTCATATACCTCTCGACTCCATCCCTCCATCTCATCCTTGGCCTCCAGCTCCCTCTCCCCTACCTCTCCACCTCATTCACATACACTCTCCTTATCAGTCTTTCACTCTCCATCCTCTCCACATGGCCAAACCATCTCAGTGTGTTTCTCTTAATGCTTCCTATCACATCCATATCCACACCACAGTGCTCCTTCACTTCCTCATTTGTCAGTCTGTCTCCTTGTGATTCCACATGCTCCTCTCAAATAACTCATTTCCACTGCCCTCACTCTCGACTTGCATCCCTCCAGCAAGGTTCAAGCTTCACTTCCATATATTAGAGTTGGTATCACAATACTGTCATGCAGTAACTTTTCACTTCCATGCTCACCTCCCTGTTTCTTATCACTGCTTTCAAAGAACAAACAACCTTCCTTCCTTGTACGCTTTAAAGCACTTCACCCTCTAAACTTCCATTCTTACTCGTCACAGTACCCAGGTACCGAAATGCACTCACATTTTCCATTTCCTCCTCATCCGATCTCACTGTTCATTCGGTGACTTCATATTTCTCAAAGACTGTAACTTTACTCTCCTACATTCACCTTTAGATTCTGTTTCTTACGCACACTCCCAGACTCATTCACCATGCCTTGCTGCTACCCTTCATCTTCACTTAACGGCTCAGTATCATCTTCAAACAACGGTGCGGGGAGTTTCCACACACTGTCCTCTCTCATTAGGGCCACTCCATTATCCACTGCCCTACCTTGTATCTCGTTTATAACCCCATCCATATAGAGACTGAGCAACCATGGAGACATGACACATCGCTGTTTCAGTTCAACCTTCAGATAGAAAAATTTACTCAGTTCACTGTCCACACGCACTGCAGCCTTAGCACCCTCATACATACTCTTCACAGCATTCAACAGCTTCCCATTTACTCCATATATTCTTAATATTTTCCACAATCCTTGTCCATCCACCCTGTCATATGCTTTCTCCAAATCCATGAAGGCTGTATACATCTTTCCCTTCTCTAGAGACTTTTCCACTAAAGACCTAAGATTGAATATCAGATCTACACAGCCTTTTCCCTTCCTAAACCCTCCCTGTTCTTCTCCAACTAATTCTGTTATTTCCTGATTCTGTCAATAAGCATCCTACCATATACTTTTCCTATTACACTAAGAAGACAAATGCCCCTATGATGATCACCCATTTCTTTTTCCCGTTTTCCTTTGTACAGAAGAATAATCATACCTGACTTCCAATTCTATGGGACCTTATCTTCCTCCAAGACCAATCTGCACATCTTCCAGATCCATTCTACTATTATCTCTCCCCCATGTTTCAGAATTTCACCACACACTTCATCAATTCTTGGGGGTTTCCCCATTTTGACTTTCTTCATTGCATCCATAACTTCCATCCTACTGATTTTATTCTCTCTTCTCACATCCTTCCTTCTCCCAGCCATTCCCCAGCCAATTATACTCACATTACTTTCATTCTCTGTGTTCAGCAGTTCCTTAAAGTGTTCTCTTCATCTGTTCACTTTTCTCCATTCTCCACTAGTAATCTACTATTTTTATCTTTCACTCCCTGACTAGCTTCTGTATCACCCTGTTTAACTCTCTTTACCTCTTTCCAGAGCATTTTCTTATATTCCCTCCGCTTTACACTCAAATTCCTTCCAAATTCCTCATCCACTCTCTTCTTCATCCATCCATCCATTATCCAATCCTATGTTGCCCCACGAAGAGCGTAGGAGCCCGGAGCTAGGCAAGTTGTTCCTGACATTTTAGATGAGAGTGACCATCTTCATGCATCCCTGAGTGGCATTATGTAAGCAATAAACCCCAACCACCCCAAGGATATAAACCTTCACCGGCTCAATCCGATTGGATCGTCCTAATTACCTACTAAACCATCAGGCACCAGAATTTGGTTATATGGTTACGATTTCCTGGTGACAGGAAACCATTTGGCTTGTCACTTAGCGTAGAATCACCCACATGCAGAAGGAAGAGGAAAGAGTGAAGGAAAGAAAGACAGAAGAGGGAGTGTTAAGTCACCCATGGGCAGAAGGATGAGGAAAGAATGAAGGAAAGAAAGACAGAAGAGGATGGAAGGAAAGAAGGATGGAGGAGAGGAAAGGGCAGAACCTGTGAGCAGCACTACATTGAGTGAATGGATGGCAATTGCCCCCATCTACCATTCTCTTCTCTCTTATTAATCTTTTCACCCCTCTGTTCCTCTCTACAAATAACTCTCTCTTCTGTCTCTCAGCTTCCTTCACACCCCTGTTTCTCATCCACTCACTGTACGCTTTGGTTCTTGTATTTAAGATGTGAGTGACCAGCCTCACTCGTCCCTGAGCAATAAACCGCAACCTTCCCTTGAATATAGACCTTTACTGGCTCAATCTGATTGGAGCGCCGCAGTTACCCACTAAACCACCAGGCGCCATAATTTGGTTATATGGTTACCACCCAGCATAGTAAATACTTTCCTGGTGTACAGGTAACCATTCGGCTTGTCACTCAATGCAGACTCACCCATAGGCAGAAGGAACAGGAAAAATAATAATAATAATAATCTTTTATTTCTCAAAAGTATCATTTCTTCCATAGTTATTTGCTAGTGCTCAAAACATATTTGCAACTTTACAGTTACAGACTGACATTTAACCATATGCAGTATAAACTTCATCTTCAGAAGTGACAGTAGCTAAACTTTATAATCATCCATCACAACACCTATGCAGTATAAACTTCATCTACAGAAGTGACAGTAGCTAAACTTTATAATCATCCAACACATCACCTCTCCCTGGATTGTAGTTTCTTGAAAAGAAAAAGGATTTTAGCTGTCCCTTAAAAGATTCAGTAGAAGTCATCTGTCTCATGGAGGATGGCAATCGGTTATATAACCAAGATGCCATACAGGTATATGACCAGTAAAAGAAAGATGACCTATAAACAGTTCCTGGTTCCATGAAATGCAAATGATCATCTTTAACTTCCACCATCACACCGAGGTGTGCTGATGGAATTCCAAGTTTCCCAAACATAAGAACCCTGAAACTCGTAAGACATGATTTAAATTCTGCTCCAGCTTTTACTGGCAGCCGGTGCAAATCAGTTAGAAACAGGAAGCAGTGCCAAGGCATGGCAACCCGTCCCCGGCAGTCAATTTAGTGCTGACGTATAACCACAACAGGATATCTAGTCAAAGATGTCATATATCAAATTTGGAGTAAATCAGGTGAAAATTGACAATTTTATGCCCATTTGAAATTTTAGGCCTGACCCACCTGACATTGACTCCCCTACTGCTAACAGGGGGGTGACCTCCCTGATGTAATGAGGCATGTTATTGGATGCAGATTTGAAAGATGCACCTTTAGGTGTTGGTTTCACATTGATATGACGAATTTGAAAGGAGTCGCTTTTTTTTTTTTTTTTTTTACATAAGCCCAATTTGGCCCAAAATTTAATCAGGTGATCAGAAGGTCATAGCCCATCATCCCTGTAATTTTAGTCAAAATCGCTCCAGTAGTTTTTGTGTACAGTTGTTAACAGACAGACAGACAGACACAGACAAACAGAGTGAAAACAGTGCCCGTCCCTTAGCCCCTCCAGGGTGGGGACAGATAATGAGGAAGTGGGGGTTCTCAAAAGGAAACCAAAGATAAGCCCTGCTGCCTTATTTAACACAGACTAAACCTTCCTTAACAGATTATTTAGATAAATCATTTCATGACACAGTACAGTGATAACACAAGACAAGACCATTGTGTGAACCTATGTTAAGAGGCAGTGTCTTCAGAACTGTTTCACAGAGTACAGATTTTTGATGTGCTGGTTGCAGCTTTTGACAACCTGATTTAATGTGTTTTGTGTAATCTAGTTTTGAGCTAAAACATATGGCCAAGTTTCAAACACAAATCATTGCAAATGCATTGCAGTAGAGATGTCACCATTTGTCATCAAAACTTTAACCAAAAGAAATTTTTTCCCCCCTTATACCTAACAGTTTGACTAAAATGGAATGAAACTTTTCCTTTGTTGTCATACTGAATTGACCAAATAATTTGGGATTGGCTAACTTTGTAACTGTTAGGAGCAGCTTGTGAATTGGAGTTTGCTGTTGAATTTTAGAATATTGTACAGAGTGTTATTCTTTTGGAGGGTGATTGCTTTTGATGTTACTTTCCATTTATGCTTGTCATTAGTCCTAACTAGCAATGCACTTGTCTGTGGTGGCATGATGTGTGTGGTTGGTATGGCTTAGAAGAATTTGCACCATCTAACATATTTATGGACATCATCACGATTAAATAGCTAAGGAGGCTTACTTCAGTCTCATTACCATTTCAAAAGCAGTCAGTCCATACTGTCTTCCAACCAAACACACCAGAGGGATTATTATAACTGTGTCCATTCATCAGTCAGAGCCTTCAAAATTCTTGTACATATTTGCATGCCACCCCTCCCTTGCTTTCCCTGCCAGTGCGTGAGCGTGTCTGTGCGTTACTGCGGCAGGCTTCCTCTCTTCGCTATTGGCGCACTGTGAGAGAATGTACTGCCTTGCTCTCCAAGGAAGTGGAATCTATTTCACCCTATATCACCACTGTCTTGGTATCTGGACTGCAGGTAATGTGCAAACTGAGTCTGAGATTAAAAAATAAATTTGTTTCAGCTTTATTTTTAAGGAGAACCCATGAATAGTATACTATATAGAGTACTGTACATGCAGTAGCTGATCCTTCTCCATTTTCTTGAAAAGTGCTTAGCTAATTATAATTTAATTATATTTTTTCAAGGTCTTTTAAATGCCCATACCTTAGGGACTATGTACTTTGTAAACTTTAGTGCATATTAGAGAAGTAGTTCTTTAATCTTATGAAAAGATGCTCGACTGTAGTTTGTGAAACCCTGACTTATGGCTGATGATGAAAGAGTTCTTAATCATAGGGTAATTCAGCTTTTATGTAGAGTTCTTAATCATAGGATAATTCAGCTTTTATGTAGTTAACTAGAATAGCATAGTATGGTGACCATGTACTATAAGATGTACTTGCAAAAGAGTTGTATCAGATATAATAATGGAATGTTCACAAACTTTAATTCACTTGGTTAATATGTCATTTTGTAGTGCAATTTTCATTAGTGCATGGAGTGAGCTTGTGACTCTTCCTCCTTAAACTTGGTCAGGAACAGCTATAACACAGGGGTTTGTGACATCAATCTGAGGTCAAACCATTGATATAATTCCAGTTAGTCTCTTTCTCTCTCTCTCTTATTTGCACAAGTGCTTGTGCATGTAGTGTGTTTGTATGTGCATGTGTGTATGTATGTGTGTGCACTTGTATGTGTGCATATATGTATGCACATTGTATGTGCATTTGTTGCACATGTTTGTGCATATTGTATGTGTGTGTGTGTGTGTATATTATCCTATTGGTATTTTACAGGGTTTGAGTTTTATACGCTTATTGTCCCATCTCTAGCATTACACCTATCCTACTTTTCCGTTGAGAGTATGGATATTCTTAGCAGTTACCACACATTCATCTAATTGGTTCCATTTACCCATGCTTCTATTTGGAAAATTGTATTTTCTTTTGTCACCCATGCACCCTGGCAGCTTAAGTGTATAACTATGTCCCCTTGTTCTTCCACCATTCCCTGTCATATAATCATCTCTTTCAATCTTTTCAGTACCATGCATACACTTGTATAACATTGTCAAGTCTCCTCTTTCTCATCTTTCATGCAGTGTAGGTTTTTTCACCCTTTGTAACTTCTCCCCATACAGCAATTTTCTCAAGTTAGGTATGATCTGATTTTTCACTCATTCTACTTTCTGTGATTAATTGATGTTTTTTAAGTTGGGAGACCTCAACTGCAGCATATTGTAGTCTAGATCTTACCATTGTAAATCTGTTTACTTAGCAAATCTTCACTTGTATAATTAAATGCTATTCCTACATTCATTAAAAGATTGTATGCTCCATTGGTTGTCTCATTTATGTGTGTCTTTGATGATAATCTCTGCTTTATTATTACACCCAAATCCTTCTCTTGTGTTGTCATGGCGGTGTCTTCCATCTCCAGTTTAAAGTCCCATTTTGTTCTTCTCCTCTTACACCCATCTCAATAACATATTGCTTAATATGGTTAAATCCAGTCTTCCTCCTGGCTCCATTTGTATAATTGATCCAGGTCCTCTTGCAGCTTCCTATAGCTTGGTTCATCTGCAGTTTGTTTCAGTATTTTTGCAGCATCAACAAATATTCTTAAATGATTGAACTTCATTTGGCATATCATTCACATATATCAGTATTAGGAACACGAAAGTAATGCGGGTGTAAGTGGCTGGGGAATGACTGGGAGAAGGAGGGAGGAAGAGTTCAGTTGGATGGAAGTAGTAGAAGCAATGAAGAAAGTCAAAATGGAGAAAGCCCCAAGAATTATGGAGTGTGTGGTGAAATGATGAAGCATGGGGAGAAATAGTACAGTAGTAGAATGGATATGATGATGTGCAGATTGGCCTGAGAGGAAGGTAGAGTCCCAGAGGATTGAAAGTCAGGTATAATTATTCCCCTGTACAAAGGAAATGGGGAAAAAGAAGTGTGCGGTAATCATAGGGGCATTTCTCTTCATAGTGTAATACGAAAATTATATGATAGGATACTTATTGACAGAGCTAGGGAAATAACAGAGGAAGTGGTTGGAGAACAACAGGGAGGTTTTAAAAAGGGAATGTTATGTAGATCAGATATTCATCCTTAGGTCTTTAGTGGAAAAGTTTCTAGAGAAGGGAAAGAAGCTGTATGTGACCTTCATGGATTTGGAGAGAGCATATGACAGGGTGGATAGACAAGGAATTTGGAATATATTAAGAGTATTAAGAAAATATCAAGAAATTAACAGATCTTGAATTTGGCTCCCTGTCATCCTGTCTTAGTTTTTTCATGGAGGGAACAATTTGTGGGCTCCTGGCCATTGGTTCCTTCTTCATTGCATTAAAAAAAAGGGTGGGGTGGGGAGGAGTTGCTGAATGCCATGAAGAGTATGCATGAGGGTGCTAAGGCTGCAGTATGTGTGGATAGTGAACTGAGTGAATTTCTCTATCTGAATGTTGGATTGAAACTGGGGTGTCATATCTCCATGGTTGTTCAATCTATATATGGATGGAGTTATAAGAAAAGTACAAGGTAGGGCAGTGGATGTTGGAGCAGCCATACTGAGAGAGGGCAGCATTTGAAAACTTTGTGTCCTGTTGTTTGCAGATGATACTGTATTGTTAAGTGAAGATGAAGGGGAACTACAAGGCTTAGTGAATAAGTTTGGTATAGTGGGTTAGTGGGTTAGAGCGCTCCGCTCTGGCCGTAGGGTCGGAGGATCGAATCCACCCAAGGGTCATTGGTAGACATCAGGAAGGGCATCCGGTCATAAAATGCTACACGCTCCAATCCAAAAAAGGCCGATGCATGCAAGCATGTTGCAGTCTTCAAAAATGAAACGAAACGAACGATAGTGTCTAAGAAACAGAATCTAAAGGTGAATGTTGGGATGAGTAAAGGTATGGTCTTCGAGAGAAGTGAAGCCACTGAATGTACAGTGAGGTTGGATGATGACGAAGTGGAAAATGTTAGTACTTGGTTAGTGTGATGAGTAAGGATAGAAGTTTGGAGGATGAAGTGCTTGAAAGGGTGCAGCAAGGAAGAAAGGTTGCTGCTGCTTTGAAAGCAGTGATAAGAAATGGGGAAGTGAGCATGGAAGTAAAATAGTTGCTGCGTGATGGTGTTGTGATACCAACTCCAACATATGGAAGTGAAGCTTGGACCTTGTTGGAAGTACTCAAGTCAAGAGTGAGAGCAATGGAAATGGGTTACTTGAGGGAAGCATGTGGAGTTAATGGAGAGAGAGACTGGCAAATGAAAAAGTGAAGGAGTGTTGTGGTGTGGATGTGGATGTGATAAAAAGCATTAGGAGAAATACACTGAGGTGGTGTGGCCACGTGAAGAGGATGGGGAATGAGAGACTAACGAGGAAAGTGCATGTGAGTGAGGTGGAAGGGGAGGCCGAGTATAAGTTGGAGGGATTGAGTGGAGAGGTATATGTGAGAGGAGTGTGTGAGCTGAGGGGAGGGCAGTGAAATGGCATGGGAGAGGGCAACATGGAGGCAATTTGTTTGTGGCCATCCCTTACGGGATTGAGGTGTCTGGCAATAGATAGATAGATAGGAACATTACGGGTTCCAAAACTGCTTACTGGGGCACACCACCTATTACTCCTTTCTACGATGAAAACTTATTCTAGTTATACAGTATAGTTCTCATTTATCTGCTAACAGTGTAACTTCTGATCCATCAGTATATCACCTTTAGTACTACCAGTATTTTTTCATTTCAGGTGTCAATATTGGGGGAGGGGTTGGGAGGGGTAGACCGAGAGAGACATAGGACGAGGTCATTGAGTGTGACTTAAGGGTTGGGGGACTGAACAGGGAGGCTGCCAGGGATCGAGCAGCGTGGAGAGCCGCCATTAGGTGACCAAGGCCGACACATGCAAGCATGTTGGAGCCTTCAATAACTAAACGAAATGAAACAATCAACCACTCATGTGGTACTGTGTCAAATGTCATCCTGAAGTCTAAATAAATATAATCTACCCACCCATCTCTCTCCTACAGCATGTTAACAACTCTTATCATAAAAACTCAGTTAAGGTACATGAAGTACCTTCTCTGAAGCCAGATTGCTTATAGGTAAGTACCTTACTTCTCTCTAAGTATGCAATCCATTTTTTCCTGAGGGTTTTTTCATACAATTTACAAATAATGCTAGTGAGTGACATTGGTCTATAGTTTAATGGACATTCTCTATTCGTACTCTCATTTATATTGGTACTATATATGCTGTTTTCCAGTCTCAGCAAATCTCCCTCTCTTAAAGAACACTTTATTATTTGTACAGTATATTATTTTAACTGATTAATCAGCACATTCTCTAATTTCCCAACCAGATATATTCTCTGGCCCAATGGCTTTTCATCTGTCTATCCATCCACTGCCAGACACCTTAATCCCATAACGGGCGGCCGCAAACAAGTCACATCTATGTCGCCCTGTCCAACACCATTTCACTGCCTTGCTCCCAGCTCACACCCTCCTCTTTCATATACCTCTCCACTCCATCCCTTCATCTCATCCTCAGCCTCCCCCACCACCTTACTCGCTTACACTCTCCTCGTTAGTCTCTCACTCTCCATGTTAGTCTCTCACTCTCCATCCTCTCCACATGGCCAAACCACCTCATCGTATTTCTCCTAATGCTTTCTGTCACATCCACATCCACACCACAATGCTCTTTCACTTCCTCATTTGCAAGTCTGTCCCTCCACATAACTCCACATGCTCCCCTCAAATAACTCATTTCCACTGCCCTCACTCTTGACTCGTGTCCTTCCAAGAAGGTTGAAGCTTCACTTCCCTACATTAGAGTTGGTATCACAATATTGTCATGCTGCATTTTTTTTTTTCTCCATGCCCACTTCCCTGTTCCTTATCACTGCTTTCAAAGTATTAGCAAGCTTTCTTCCCTGTTCTACCCTTTCAAACACTTCACCCTCTAAACCTTCTTCCATACTCATCACACTACCCAAGTACTTTAAGGCACTCACATTATCCATTTCCTCTTCATCCAGCCTTACTGTACATTCAGTAGTTTCATTTCTCTCAAACACCATAACTTTACTCCCTCCTACATTCACCTTTAGATTCCATTTCTTACACACTCTCCCAAACTCATTCACCAAGCCTTGCAGTTCACTTTGTCTTCACCTAACAATACAGGATCATGTGCAAACAACAGTACAGGGAGTTTCCAAACACTCTTATTAGGGTCGCTCCAACATTCACTGCCCAATCTTGTATCTCTTTTATAACCCCATCCATATACAGATTGCACATCCATGGGGACGTGACACATTCCTTTTTCAATCCAATATTCAGATAGAAAAATTCACTCATTTTACTATCCACACGCACTGCAGCCTTAGCACCCTCATACATATTCTTCACTGCATTCAACAACATCCCATTTACTCCATATATACTTAATACTTTCCGTATCCTCTGTCTATCCACCCTGTCATGTGCTTTCTCCAAATCCATGAAAGATGCATATAACTTCTTTTCCTTCTCAAAAAATTTTTCCACTAAAGACCTAAGAATGAATATCTGATCTACACAACCTCTTCCCTTCCTAAAACCTCCCTGTTCTTCTCCAACTAATTCCTCTGTTATTTCCCTAACTCTGTCAATAAGTATCCTACCATATACTATACCTATTACACTAAGAAGACAAATGCTTCTGTGATTACCACACACTTCTCTTTCCTCTTTTCCTTTGTACAGGGGGAATAAATACCTGACTTCCAATCCTCCAGGACTCCACCTTCCAGGCCAATCTGCACATCATCCATGTCCATTCTGCTATTTTCCCCCATGCTTCAGCATTTCACCACTCACTCCATCTGTTCCTGGCACTTTCCCCATTTTGACTTTCTTCATTGTTTCCACAACTGATTACTTCCTCTCTTCTGACCTCCCTCCCTCCTTCACCCAGCCATTCCCCAGCCACTTATACTCACATTACTTTCACTCCTCATGTTCAGCAATTCATTCAAGTGCTTTCTCCATCTGCTCACTTTTCTCCATTCTCAACCAGCAATGTCATTTTATCGTTCACTCCCCGACTTACTTCTTCATCACTCTGTCTGTCCCTCTTTTCCTCTTTCCAGAACATTTTCTTACATTCCCTTCACTGTACACTCAAATTCTAAATTCCTCATCCACTCTGTTCTTACTCTCTCTTACTAATCTTTTCACTTCTATCCTCCTCTCTACATACAGGGTGATTCACGAGTTTCTCCGGAAGCTCTGGGAAATGCAAGCTTATGCAATTCTAAGCATAAAATATTCTATAAGTATAGGTATTTAATGTAATGGTTTACAAGTGGTGAAATTTTCAAATCTGACACATGTTAATGGGAGGCGGCCAGGCTGGTGGCAGTCTTGCTGTGTTGCCAGGTTACTCAATTTTCTTTTAAATTTTGTGTTTTTCTCGTTCTGAATGAAATTATTCTTTCATTAGTCTTCAGGTAAGTAATTGTTCTACATAGAAAAGTATGTCACTTTAAAGTAACAAATAAATATACTATTGAAGGAGTAAACATGGCAAAGATGCAATACCAGTGATACTCAAAGCTCAGACTGACAGTTCCCGCCAAGTGCTAGCAAGTGTGGTAGGCCTATTTATTACTGGGATGGTTTCACCCACATTTCGCTACAATGCCATTCACTTTTACAAACGTGGAGTATGCAGATATGATTTTTATCTATGGGTTTTGCAATGGCAACGCTGAAGCATCAGCAAGAGAATACAGACGGAAATATCCAAACAGGAGCCCAGATGCAAAAGTTTTTTACCACGTCTACATGGAGAGGCAAGTTGAAGTACGACGCATAGTAGGAATGGTACATCGCAGCCCTAGCATCAGTACAAGAAGAATTTCATCCCGACTGTGTTCCACAAGCGAAGGTATGGAGGAAATTAAAGCAGAAAGGTCTGTACCCATATCACATGCAACAAGGTTAGCACCTACAACCCGAGGATTCTGCTCAACGACTTTATTGCTGTACTTGGCTAGCAGATCATCCTCAGCTGTGCAAGTACATTTTATACACTGATGAAGCCATATTTACCCACAGTGGATCACATAATACTCGTAATGAACATTGGTAGTCAAAAGAAAATCCCAAGGAGACAGCTGAACGGAACTTTCAACACCGATTTTCAGTTAATGTGTGTTACGGTATGATTGACAACCAGCTGATTGGACCTCATATCTTTGAAGGGAGGCTTACAGGAGATGTCTGTGTTAATTTTATCAGAGATGAACTTCCCTTGTTACTTAAAGATGTGCCTCTGAAGCCACAGCGAGGTATCATTTTTCAACATGATGGGGTGCCTCCCATTCACATCTGTCAGATTTGAAAATTTCACCACTTGTAAACCATTACATTAAATACCTATACTTATAGAGTATTTTATGCTTAGAATTGCATAAGCTTGCATTTCCCAGAGTTTCCGGAGAAACTCGTGAATCACCCTGTATAACTCTCTCCTTCTCTCAGCTTCCTCCACACCTGTGTTTCTCGTTCACTTACTGTATGCTTTCTTCTTTTGCACCACAGCCTGTCTCACCTCTTCATTTCACAGTGCTCTTGCACCCCCTTTCGTCTTCTCTTCACCCCACATACCACCTCACTTGCCGCACAGATTTCTTCTGTGGATATCTTGCCCACACCTTCCACGTCCCCCATCTGCTCCAAATCATATTTACCCAATTGCTTCTTCACTTTTCTCTTATATTCCACCTTTTTCCCATCCTTTTGCAACCTTTCTACCCTCCTTGTATGGACTACTTCCTCCTGTTCTTCCCTTCTCCTACTCATCCATTTCATTTGAACCTTGACTCACCACCACCAAGTGGTGGTCAGAAAGTCCACTCCCCCAGTCTCCGTTGCTCTTGCATCCATTACACACCTTCTCATTCTATCATCCACACACACACAATCAGTCATTGCCTTCCATTCATTCAGTTCATTACCCACCCTTCTCATCACTCGCCACGTATACCCATGGATGATTTTGTGTCCACAGATGGTATTGGCTATCACCAACCCCCTCCCTGCACAAATGTCCACCAGAGCACTGCCATTCTCATCCACTTCTGCAGGCACACCTCACTTACCAGCTACTCCATCCACCTTCATTCCCTACTTTTCCATTCATATCTCCAATCAGAAACACTCTCTCATTCCATTCAGACTCTTCCATGCACTCTTCCACATTTGTCCAGAATTCTTCTTTCACTCTGCCTGCACGATCTGGCATTGGCACATAGACACACAATATCGCCCACATCTGTAATCCAGCTGTCAATCTTACCCACACAGTCCATGAACCGATGGATCCTTACTTTCTTATATTCTCCTTCCATCTCTTGTGCATAACAATACAAACTCCTTTGTTCTCATTCTCACCTACTCCTGCACATATACCCCATCCATACTCCCATTCTCTCACAGTCTCACTTCTCCATTTTGTCTCAGTTATTCCACATACATTCACATTTGTCATTAGCTCCAGCAGCTCCCGAGGTTCAGATTCTATAAAATTTTTATTATTTGCCCTTTTTTGAGTTGTTTTAGGTCTTTGGAAATCCTCTCCTTATAAGACCTGTTTGAAATTTTTCAATCATAATCTCAGACATGTCCTCCTATTGTTCATCGAGTGATTCACCAACTCTTAGTCGTACAGTTCCTTCTTTTTGTTTCATTTTACTGTTTATAAATCAATTTTTTTTTATTGAATCACTTCCACACTTATCCACTATATTTTTCATATATTTGGCAGCTTCATTTCTTTTAATCATTACATAATCATTTCTTAATCTTTTATATCTCTCTCATGCTAGCTTCCTCTTATTTTTTTCTTTCTGTGTTCCATGCTTTATTTTTCTTCATTGCTGTTTTACATCTGTTGTCATTGAACCATATCTCTATGCTTTCATGTTTAGTTCCATATTTGAGAATAAATTGATTAACACCTTCGTTTGTTTTCTCCATTCTTCCACTTCCCATTTCATAACCTCAATTTCAGTTACTAAATGATCATTTTCCCAAAGGACAACAGTACTTTATATTTTGGACAGCATTTGAATCATTTATAAACATGCAGTCTAATTTAGATGGTTCATCATTGCCTCTCCTTCTTATGTTCTTGATGTACTGAACCAGTAAGTTTTTTGTTACCAGTTCTTGCAATTTATAATCTTATGTGTTTGTATTATTGCCTGCATCCTCCTCCTATCTGTTTACCTCTTTGCAATTTAAGTTTTCAGCTAGGACTAGTCCATTTCTTCTTTGTGTAAGTTTTCCTGATAAATCAACATAGCTGGCCATATCCTCATACTGTTCATCATTCCATACTCCTACATCCATCTTTCTCCCTTTATCATTTTGAAGTTCTACTGGTAATGCTTCTGCCATGTTGTTGCCCATTTACCCCTCTTTTGCCTTTCAATCACTATCCATCATTATTATAACTCCATCACGATATCTAACTCCACTGTCTTTTCTCCATTTACTATATCTTCTCCAGCATAACACCTCTAATTTTATGTCTTTTAATTAGCTTTGTTTCACTTAAACTTATACCGTAGTCAGTCCTCGCTATACGTTCGTTTGCTCAATAATTAGTCGCTATAATGATGAACTGAACGTTAGACCTAGCTTCGCAGTAATGATGGCAATGATCGCGAAACTCGCTAGAAACATGATTATGGTGGCCACTTATCCATCTCACTCGAATGCAGTGATACACGCAAGCCAACAGATGTCTGACTCAGCATGGCCGCTCAGTGTTTACATGCACGGAACCCATCTCAGGCATCTGCGCAGGCAGCCTCCTTCACACCACGCCTTTGAAGACCCTGTGTCACATGTCCACTTGCTTACATGTCTCACACCCATGATTGTCTCCCTTGTGTTCACTGGGTTCCCTAACTTTTTTGCTTGTGTAGGGCCATTGAAACACCATTGCTATCACCAAATATCAGTGCAGGTATGCAATGAATAGTTTTATTTTTTTTATTTTTTATTTTTTTTAATGCAAGGAAAAAGGAACTAAAGGCCATGGGCCCACATACTTTTCCTTCCAAGAAAAAACAAAAACAATACAAAAGAGAGCCAAATTCAAGATCTTTTTAAATTGAGATGCCTGGACACACTGCATTTGAAAGACTGGAGATCATAGGAAGTAGGGAATACAGACAGAGGAAGACAGTTCCAGAGTTGACCAGTTGCATAAATGGAGGACTGAGAGTAACGGTTAACTCTTGCATTAGAGAGTTGGACAGAAAAGGGATGAAAGTTTGTTGCTAGACGGGTACTACGTGCCCGTCGTAGAGGTGGAGGGATACAAGCAGACAGTTCAGAGGAACAGTGACCGTTGAAGTAGCAACAGAAGAGAGATAAAGATGCAACAGTGATGTGTGTGATAATAAATCAAGATAACTTTTTGTATGCGAAATACCATAACTGAAACTCGCAACTTAGAAATCATGTCTGGTGCTACCCCAGTGGAAACTTAGGAGCTGCTAAACTGCCTGTGATCACCAGTCTTTCAAACATAGTGTGTCCAGGCATCTTGAAGTGAATGAATCTTGAATTTGGCTCTCTGTTATCTTATTTTTGTTTTTCCTTGGAGGGAACAATTTGTAGACTCCTGGGCATTGGTTCCTTTTTCCTCACAAAAAAACAATAAAAAAAAGGGGGGAGGTAAAAGGGAAAGGCATAACCTTTCCTTTGATATAAGATTGGGCATTATTAACCCTTTCCCATCAGGGGTACTTGTCTCTTTTGAAGCTTAGTAATTTTACTTTATTATACAGTGTTCAAAAGAGCAATATACACGAAATAAAACGCAAAAAAAAAAGCTACAAGAATTTAGCCAATATGCAATTATGTATAGGCTGTTTTGCCACTACCGCTTGTAGTAAAATTACTATTAATTGTTGAGAGCTCATTTTGATCTCGTGTTGAAGGTTAGTAATTGTACTTTATTGTACTGTGTTCAAAAAAGAAATATACACAAAACAAAATGCAAAAAAAGCAAGCATAATTTAGCGAATATGCAAAAACTTTACCATACAGTATATTTTTTTTTAAATTCTGCCAACAAAAATATTCTGGATAGAATTATTTTTTGCTCCATAACATAGCAGATTTATTGCATTTGGAGCAATAATACCACAGAAAAATGAAAATGAACAGGAAGACATTCAGATGATGGCTTTGGCCATCATCTGAACAGCCAAAGCCATCCTTGGTATGTGAAAGAGTTAAGAAGGAGGGGCAGCGAGTGAACAAGTTCACTGAGGACCTAAAGCTGCCCAGGCTATGGTCTCAGTGATAATTTTTTTTTAAATCAGCTGCTGTGCTAGCGGTGTAGTAGTAGTAGTTGTTCTCTAGGCAGTCTGGCCAAACAGCTCCGAGTCCCTAGGGAAGGCCACGGCAGAGACTGGGCTTTCCCACTGAGCTCTCAAGGAGTGTATGTTGTGTTGTTGGCATAGGTTCTTGTGTGCAATGCAGTCTTCTATGATGTGCTTAATAGTATGGGGTGCTGTGTTTCATCCTGGACAGGCATCAGCGACGGAGTCATCCAGCCTCTTCTGATAACTCAAGATGGCTGGATGATGCTTACCCAGACTGCTAAATGACTAACCAAAACAATGGAGCCTTTCCTAGCTTTGTGGGCTAATGAACTGAACCGAGCAAAGCAGCCCCTGCATCGAAGTTTTATTTTCACAAAGGCTGCCAATCTGTGGAAGAATCTCAGGGATAAGCAAGGCATATAGGCCAAGGAGAATTTCAAAGCCAGGTTGGTTTGAGCAGTTTAAGGCCCGTGCTGGCAGTGTGACTATGTGTGGCAAGGCTGGTCGTGTTGACCACTACCTTCTCTGCGAAGCTAAAGGCAGTCTTAGAGGAAAGGGGATACTCTCCAAAGCAAGTCTTCAACTTTGATGAATTGGACCTGTTTTGGAAATGTATCACCAGGAAGACATAAGCAAGGAAGAACAACATGTGCCAGGGTTTAAGGCAGCCATGGATCACCTTATACTCCTCCTTGGTGTTAATGCAGAGGGGGACCTGACACTGAAACCCCTCCTCATGTATCATTGGGAGAATCCCCAAATGCTGGCAGAGTATGTGAAGGAAAACTCTGGGGTTATTTAGAAGAGTAACTCCAGTGCTTGACTGACCTCTGCACTCTGCAGCTCTTACATGGCAGGATACCTTCCACCCTCCCTTCCTAACTATGCTAGTCAGAGCAGTCTGCCCTACTGTTATTTCCTGCTGGTTGACAGTGCTCCAAGCCACCCTGAGGGCATGGAGGACTAGATAGATAATATCAGTGTGGTCTACTTGCCCCTTAACATATAATTGCTCCAGCCAGTAGACCAAGGTGTCATCCCCATATTTAAGGCCCACCGTCTCTGCCTCACCATAGAGCAAATGATGAGGGTGGGTGACTCAGGTGTGAGTGACAGTGCAGTGGTTTTGGAAGAATTATTACATCAAGCATGCCATCGACAAAATTATGACAGCATTCAAGGAGGTGCAGTCAAGCACACTGAATGTTGCCACATGAAAAGTGTGGTCAGAATGTGTACACTCTTTCATGGGTTTTCTGGCAGTGGAGAACATCCATCACGGAATTCCCATCCTCTCACACAAGGCAGAATTTTAGGTCAGCAAAGATGTTTTAGAGGTCCTGTTCAGCCACACTAAGCAACTCTCTACAAAGAAGTTCATTGAGCTAAGGGACAGGTGGCAGAGGAACAGGAAGGTGGCAAGGATGGCAGGGAGGATGAGCTTGTTCATGTTCTGAGCATCAAGGCCTTGAAGGAGTTCCTTGCAAAAATGGACAAGGCAAATTCATACATTCAGGACAAGAACCCTAACCAAGCGAGGAATGACACAGCGACATATGGCATCAACCAGCACCTGAAGCTATATAGGGAACTCCTGACAGCTAAGAAAAAGGCAGCACAGCAGACCACCATCACCTCCATCCCCCTTGCCACCAGTACCGAGGAAGGGCCGGGGCCATCAGCAAATGGTGTGCAAACACGTCCTGCCCCACCTCCCCACTTCATGTCTATCTTGTCTTCATCACCTCCTTGCACACCTGTATGCTCTCCCACCACCACACTGCCATGTTCCCCCCACCACCACGCTATCAGGCCTCACCGACACGTTCTCCATTGCCCTCATTTCATCACTCTTCCACAGCCCCACCAAATTGCACACCCTTGGCCTCACCACATTGCTCTCTCCATCTCTCTTCACCTCATCTTGAGGACCTGGAATGATCATCCAGGTTCTCCAGCTATCCCCTAACCTCGGTAGGGGGACCCATGGTGATGACTTGAACTGACCTACGACATAATTCATTTTGGTACCCCCCCCCCATTTTATATACAGTAAACCCTCGATATAACAAACTAATTCTGGGGAGGGGTGGGTTGCTATATCCGATAATTTGGTATATCCAATGGTCGTTATTATCTGAGGGATTACCGACCCAAGGTCGCTATATCCGTGGAGTCGTTCAGTCCTCTGTGCGCAGCCTCAACCAAAACTTACTCTATGAAGTTTCACAGGGAGAATTCAATGGTTTATATAGTTATACATGTAAATACTATCCTGTATGAAGTTGTACTATTGGCCACAGAAGTTTCGTTCTTTTCATGGTGGGCGATTTGATGAATGTGGCAACGTGGCGTTCTCCCCCTCTACACCCCCTCCCTCCTTCCCTCTCCCCAGATAGCTTCTGAGGTTTATGAAGCGTGTTGTGAAGCATCTGAACGTCTGGAGTTTTCTGATGTTACTCGATATGATGGGCATGAATTATTATGCCTGTTGCTAATGAAAATTCAGTTTTGCAGGAGTAATTAGAATTCATAAATGGGTCATGCCATTATCACCAATTCACAGTGAGGTAATATATCTGTTCTGACATCATCCAAATACTAAAACGTCTGGTGTCACTGTTCCGACATTCTTCCAGTGTTATCTACTTAGGCCGACCAGTGCTAGGTTATGAAATGTTCTTTTTTTTTTTTTATCCGTTCATTTATCTATGCATTCAGTTAAGTTGAAAGAGTAAAAGCAAGTGGTCTGAAATAGGAAATATAGAATACACAAAGGTCTATGAAAGTGATATCCACATTAGAAACAATGACTGGCATCATCCATGGGTGAACATAGTATAGGATTAATATTTTAATAAAAATGAGAAGATTCGCTGACAGAACAGTTAGAACCAGATAATGAGATTGGGAGACGGAAACCAGATAAATGATATATGGGGAAGTATCATCAATCAGAAAAACATCATTTACTCTGGATTTTTTTTTTTTTTTTTATGCAAGGAAGAAGGAACCAAAGGCCACAGGATTATCTCATCATATCTATGAATTTATCCGTAGTGGTAGTCATTATTTCTATAACATATGTTACTGCATACGGTATTATAAAAATAATACACACCATTATGCATATCTATCTATCTATCTATTTATCTATATACAGTATATAGATAGATATACAGATATGGAAAGAGAGAGAGAGAGAGAGTTGGTCGCCTTGAATTTTCATGCCACCATCACAGGATGAGAAGGGCCAAGTAATGAGGTGGTAAGGACTGTGCACCCTCACCATCGCACAAATATCTTCATAAAGTAAGCCCACTGTTACACCCACACCCTTGCGAGAATATTAGGCATCGTAATCTGTCGCAGAAGGACAGATTTCGACTGTGTGTGTGTGTGTGTGTGTGTGTGTGTGTGTGTGTGTGTGTGTGT
>JAGKTI010013562.1:0-17427 GCA_018397915.1 Birgus latro
ACACACACACACACACACACACACACACGGGACAATAACTCGAAAAGCTTTTATCATATTTCAAGGAAGTTTGGTGGAAGGGTTAATGGTTATAGTTTAAACAGAAGATTGGTGTACTGTACTTATGTACCACCATCAGTAATTCTTCCATGTGCGCATTGCCCTACGCTTTTTCAAAACCTATCTCTGTTAACAAAATACATACCTATATTTTCCAAGAACAGCTGATTAATGAATAAGCAAAGTTATGTGAAGCAGAGAACATTTTAAAAAGCATTCTTTTGCGATGTACCATTCATGAGAACTACATATGACAATGTTTTCTGTGTAGGCTATGAAGTGAGTTCCGCAGCGTCCGCAAAGGTGGAGGGTTCGTTTTCTCTCGCTCCCTGTAACAGACGCTGAAAGAAAATGCCGCCAAGAGTGAATAGTAAGGGGGAACAACATTCAACTTGGAGGAACCTTGAAAGTGATCACTATACCCGGAAAAACTGGTGAAGTAATAGACTTCAGAGAATTCGCTAAACTAAACACGATAAAAAAGCATACATGGTACTACTTCTCCAGTGACGATAAGCTCCCTAAATCATAAGTTCAGCATGACCAGTGGTTAGAGACATTTGTTCATGGAATGGCTTGGCAATAGCCAGTGCCATTTTCTGGCACAAGATAATCCACGGATTGTTGTTGTTTCTTGGCTAACTCCTGTCTCTCTGCTCGCGTAAACCCTTCTAACACTGGGTATCAACTGCTTCCTTTGGCCCGTCCAACAGGTACAGTACAGTACACACTGTACACCGTGTAGGGATCCGACGCCCCCTTGAGTAAGGCAACGCCTCGCTAGGGCGGCCAAGATCCTTCTCACAGCGAGGTGCTAGGAAATATGAGGAGGCGTGACTCGGGGTGGATGCCACCTTGGGTGCACAGCGCCACCACGGGTAGGCTTCTCGTCAGGGACTGTTCCACTGGTATACATGGCGAGTGATAAGGAGGATGGGAGGTGATTTGGAGGAATGTAAGGCAGTGGCTGATTACATGGGTATGGATTTTCGAAAGAGGATGTTTGTGCTTTGTACGAAAGTGTGTAGAGGTTTGGAAGTGAACTGTCTGACAGATACAAAAGGGATGAGTGAACAGAGGTAGAGGACTACACGAGCAAGCAGTTCCTGTAAACAGAGTAGAAAGGCTGCGGGAGGGAGGGGGGCGGCGATACAAGACAGAAGTAACGAAGCTACTGGGTAGGTATGTTGTGGAGCAGATAGAGGAGCTGGAAGGCATGTGTGAGGTATTCACTGATAAAGTCTGTGCAGCATGTGAGGTTGTGTGCGAGATGGAAAGAAAACGGAAGGGGGTCAGAGGAGCTGCGGAAGAAGGAAGCAAACATATAGAAACTGAATTGGAAGTAAAGTAATGGAGGATGTGGAGAAGAGAGTTGTATGAGGAGAGAGGAGAAAGGATAAGCGACTAGTGAGTGAGTAAGAAAAGAGTGAATGAGGAGTTTCGAGGAAGTCTGGGTGTACAATGGAGGGAATGTAAGAAACTGTTTTGGAAGGAGGTTAAGAAAAGATGACTGTGTGATAGGGAAGTAGTAGAGGGATGAAAGATAAAGGTAGCCACAGAAAAATAAAAATCGAAATAAAAACTCACCGTCATATCGTGGGGCATTATATCAGATCACATTCCTTCGCCTTCTCTGATTCACTGAATAAAAATAGAAAGGAATCCCCGTTGTGGTGTTGGAGGGGAGGGATTTATGGGTGATGGAGGATGATAAAAAAAAAATGGTTCTTTTCACATCAAGGCTGAAATATCGTCATCCCTCCATCGCCAGCTCTCATACAAACAGCCAATAGGGAGCTGTCTTTAGTTATTGATTTATTTACGAGAGCGCCTTTATTTGTGGAACATCGTCTATATGTGGGTCAATGTTCACGTAGGCTTATGTGATATATTATCCATAGATTATCGTCGTGTTTTTTCCGTCATTATATTTTCTTCTAGTGGTCGAATGGCAGAGCTCTCAGATCGGGGATAAAGACCGTGCTTTATGATCAACGTTTCGGAGTGAAGGGATTTTGTTTTTTCTTCTAGCATGTAATATTCTGCCAGGGAAGTAGGTCGGTTTCCTGCCCGTATTCCCTTGAAACTGGTAAGGCATAAAATTAATTCTTACTACGTCCACACATTTTTTGCATCTCAGGGGATATCTGTAGTGAAAATGTAAGTGAAAGATGTATCTGTTCTTCAGTTTCGAAGTCTCTCCTCATCTGAATATAATTATCTGGAGATGAAATTTAAAAAAGTCAGATTAACGAGGCCAAAATATACTGTGGTTACCCAGTGCTCCCCTCTCTTTCTTCCAATGCCTTAAATATGGTACTGTGGCTATTATTTTAATATATTCCACCATTCACCGTAGTGGCGACGATCTCTACCTAATTTTGTAGGATTAATTGTCTTTCTTTTCTTCCTCTTATTTATTTAATACACTCCTCTCTTTTTCCTGAAGACAGCCTCGTTCTCCCTTAGTAGCTGCCTTACTTCCTCTTCACTCATTTGAACTCTCTCTTCCCTCCACCGACATTCCTTCCTGACATTAATTCACCCTCCTTCCTTTACTCACTCGTTCCTCCTTACTTCCATTCTCTCCCCTCCTTCTCCCATCCTTTCCATACTTCCCCTTTCATCCTCATGCCTTTCCTTTTCTCTTTCTACCTCTTCAATCATAGCTTCCCCATTTTCTTTCCATCCCTATCATCCTCTTCCTACTTCTCCACTTCCTGTGTCTTATCCTTCCCCTACCCTGCCTCTCATCTTCTACTTAGTCGTCTCCTCATTTCCTTGTTCCCCTTCTCTCTTTTCCTTCTTTATCCTTATCTATAAGTGCTTCCTCACTCTTCACACTGACTCTCTCTTCAAACTACCTCTCCTTTCCCAGATCTTCCTCTCTTCTACCCCTCTCTTCTCTACCTACCTTTTCTCTCCTATCCATTTCTCTTCTGTCCCTGTCATTCTTTTTCTCCCCACCTCGTCACTTTCCTCCCAGCACCCTAACTCAATCTCTCTTCTCCCCCACCCACCATCCATTCCTCCCCAACCACTCCCCCGGCCCCGCTCCTCCACCCCGCCATTACCATAGTGGCGGTGGGTGTGGCTGCAGGTAATGACCCTTGGCGACCTGATGACCTGTGGAGGGGGGGAGCTGAGGCCAGGTAAATTATGCTCTCACCCTTCCTACTTCATCCCTATAGTCCCTGTTCGTACTCTCTCTTATCTATACATTTTGTTCCTTGCTCATATATTTCCTTATCTATATAGTCTCTGTCAGTGTCCTTTCTTACCGCCGCTTTCCAAACCCCTAGCATCATCCACACTCTCCCTCACCCACGTCATCTCTAATCCACACCCTCCTTTGTCCATACATCCTCATCCGTATCCTCCATCACTGTCCCTTCTTTCCCCATCAACCACTGTCATCCACATATTACTTACCCACATCCTCTTTCATCCACACCCTCACTCACTGTCACTTCTTTCACTTCCTTCTGCCCACATTTACTCTCACTCCGTCTCATCCCCTCCCACACTCCCACACCCCTACTCACTCCCACAGTCTCCCTCATTCATCGTTCATTCTCAGACTGTCTCTTGAAAACTTTCCCTTCCAATCACAGTGCCTTTCTCACAGTCACTCCTTCCTTCTCACTCCCTCCACGTCTCTCGCTCTCGCCTACAATATCTCGCTAGTCCTCCCTCCTCCTTATCTCTCTCCTTCTGCCCCACCCTTCCTCTCTTTTTCTCTTTCCTCCCCCTCCTCCTCCTCCCCCCCAGACATTGTCTCTCAACCCCCACCCTCTCCCAACCCCCATTGAACTCACCTCACTATTGGCTGCAGAGAATTTATTGCCTGACATAAACTCTCAGGACATTTTCCAGCCGGAGATATTCCCAACAGACAAATGGCAGCCTCAGCGTGCAACTACAGTACATCCCACTTGACCAGAAATATTGCTCAGTGTGGTTAGCAGGAGAAGGAGAGGGAGAACGAGAACGAGATGTGGAGAGATAAGTTGCCAGAGTATGAGCTGGTGGTCTGTCGTGGGAAGAAAGTGAGGGAGATCTTGAACGGGATGTGAAGAGATAAAGTACTTGAATCCTTTATATCCAAGTCAGGCTGAAATATTGCTTCGTGGTATTGGCAAAGGGAGAAGGAAACTAAGAACGAGATGTCGAGAGAACCAACTGATAATGGCATCAACGTATTGAAAGGGTTAACCACAGCTATACGACTAGTTAACACCTGCACTTGTCTAGTTCAAAATAATTCAGGTAACTTAACCGCCATTAATGCTTAACACCTTGCTTCCAGTGACGTCTTCTGCAGTCAACTCTTGCTACTTGCATTTGATTTTATTCACTGTAGAAGGAACCTCTTTTGATGAAGGGGTTTATGAAGCCTGTCTATCCTAAGGTGAACAAGTTTATTTAAGGATGACAAGAAGGGGATAAGCCTTTCAGTCTCAAGACGTAATTATTTTCTAGTTGGGACCACGAAATAATTACATTCAGCCTAGGAGAGCCTCTTGTAGCATAGAGGACAGTATGGAGCACATCTCACATCCACATCCTCTTTCCGATACAAATAAAGTCGTTCTGAGAGAAGAAAGAAAGAAAGAAAAAGCTACTGGACTGGCGGGGTTAAAGTCAGCAGGTGCATATTGAGGAAGCCTGGCAGTGAGTCAGGTGGTAGGCTCTTTCTCACAGAGCTTGTTGCTTCCGGTATCTCGACTTCCGTATTCCAATTTGTTTTAACTTGGGGAAGCTATGCCACACCCCTCTCTTGAATACCAGGCCTTGACTGGGTGAATCTTGACCGTGCTACAAATGGCAAGGTTTATAGTTGTTAATTTTCACCATTACCCAATTCAGGAAGCCATTTTATTTAATAATTTGTTATCCTTGGTACTCTAGGATTGCACATTTTATTTAATAATTTGTTATCTTTGGTACCCTAGGATTGCACATTTTATTCTAGATTGTGAACTGACAGTGGCACGAGGCTAAATATAGCGAAGTATGCAATTCGATCGTCCTTTTTCTTTTTTCCCCTAGAAAATCTGTGATCCAGCAAGTTTCCTCTCTCTTTTACCCTGCTGCATACTATATTTAGCTTCACTTGTCCATTTTTTCATCTTAATCACAGCCTTCATTTGACTGCTGTATTACACAGCACTTCACCCCTCTTCAATAGCTGCATATCCAGACCTCTCATTTCTGCCTCTACTTCACTCACACCATTCACACGCAAGTTTTTCGCAATATTCCTTGTACTGTTTGCAAATTTGAGCGACATTGATTTCCCCTGCACTTCGTCCCTCTTCTTTTGTGCATTTGCAGACCTAATTATATTAACCTTTCCTTCGTTCTTACTTTTCTCATTCATCATTTTCTTACAGTATTCTTTCAACTTGCTTGTAAGTTTTAATGGCATTGAGTTCCATGCGTCCAGATCACTTCACTCTTCGTCCTTTGTGCACTCTCAGACCCGGCCATATTAACCTTTACCTTACCCTAACCTTCCACATTCTTCAGTTTTCTACTTTTTTTTTTTCATGAGGCTGGTTACTTTGCATGTATCACTTCTTTCCTCGTTCATTATGCACTTTTGAACCCTTTCATATTATTGATCAGTTTATCACAGTTTTCATTCTACTTGTGAAATTCTTTGGCGATGATTTCCACGCATCCCGGGGCAATATAATTATGTGCTAGTCAAAACCCGTGGAGCCACTCCCTCTTCTACTCTTTCCTGACTGCCTCCGTAAACACTTCAGTATATTCAGTCTTCATCCTTCTTCCAGAGTGCACTTGTAGTCACTCATAGTTCCAATCTCAGACACATACACTCACGCCCAGCTGAAGAAGATAGTCTGGCTTTAGATGGAATGAAATATTAGAGCATTCCCAGTTATGAGAGGGTTAATGACGCTCATATGACTCACTTTAAGCTAAATAAAATCGTGTTTCTTTAGGTAGAATAGAATACTAGAGTTGTCCCGACCATGCTAGGTTTAAATCATACATTGCTTTCACCATTTACACTTATAAATTTATAATAAAATTCTTTCTGCTTGTTTGTGAGCTTCCATGACGTTGATTTCCATGCATCCAGAGGCAATATATCAGCTGGTCAGACTCCGTGCGGCCACTCACTCTTCTCCCACTCTTTACTTTCCCCTATTCTTGCCTGTGTAAACATTTCCATCACGCCAGATATATTTTAGGCGAGATTAGAAAGGTAATGCGCATAAAACATGTGGTGCATAATAGAACTGGAGGTAGTGTTGAAAGCCATGAATATTTTATGTTGGACAACAGAATTAATGGCAATGATCGTAGCTGGAGTGGCAAAGACCATGGTATTAATTTGCAGTCTTTAATATTTTCATCACGAGTGTTACCTGCACATTCTTGCACTTACCCACATCTTTATTCGCCAGCACCCACACCCTTACTCACCCACATTCATGTTCACCCACAATCACACCCACACTCATGTTCACCCACAGCCACATCCACAGCTATGCTTACCCACACCCAAACTTCAGATTTCATGAATGGACCTGGTCACCTCTGTACTCCCATGATAGCTACAAGAGCAGGGGATCCCATGGTGCGCTGGTTAACACATCAAGTTCGCTATTGAGAGATCCCAGGTTTGAGTTTTGATCCGGTCAGACTGGTGGAGTCGGTATGTTTATCCCTTGTCACTGTTTTCAGCAGTGCCACTGGGAAGCTAGACGTAAACTGATTACTGTGGGTCGTGTTTTAGAGGAAGACTGGGATTGGTTGAATAATAACTGCCTACCTTAATAAGCCACCCACTTTCACTCTCACGTTCACATCTTTTCCTCACCCCCCCTTCCAATTCCCTCTTACGCTTACCCACGCTCACTCCCACTCATATCCAAACATGCTCACCCACTCATACCCAATCATGCTCACCTACATCCGCATACACACCTACACTTAGATCCGCTCTCAACTACATCCACACTCTCCACAACCTGCATCCACACACCCTCACCTGCAAGGGATGGGAGGGGAAGGGAAGGTCCGCAGTGACGTTTTAAATCCGGAGCAGAAAACATGTAAGGAATGGTGGCAAGTCTGTTTCCAAGATAAAGTAGGTAATCTTAAAGGGCAGGGGGAGCTGAGATGAATGTGTGGGGGCTGGAGAGGTAGAGGGGAGGAGAGAGAGGGAAATAAAAGTAGGAAGTGAAATTGAGGGAGTGGGAGGGAGAGGACAGGTTTCAGAGAAGGGCGATGAGTGAGAAAGGAAGAATCGATGGGAATGAGAGGGGGAAGTGAGAGGAAGGAGGGGTTAGGAGGGAGAGAAGAGGAAAATGGAGAGGAGGAGAGGTGAGAAGAAGCAGAGGGTTGGAGGGAGAGAAAAGAGAGAAGGGGGCATGGCGAGGGGGAGAGATGAGAGGAAGGAGAAGGATATAAGAGAGATAAGTAGAGGGAGGGACGTGAGTGTGCTTGCTAGGAGAAGAGGGAGACAAAGAAGAGGGAAAAGAGGAGAGTAAGGGGAGGGAAAGATAGGAAAAGAGAGGGGGAGAAGAGGGAGGGAAGACAGATAAATAGGAGAGAGATAAATTTCTGTAGAAGGATGGGGGGGGGGAGGAAGGGAGAGAACTGTGGAGGGAGGGAGGGAAGGAGAGGCTGAAGAGGGAGATTGATGTGGAGGGAGAGTAGGGATGGAATGCGAAGGCGGAAGGAAAATATTTTGAGGAGACGAGGGTTTGTGGAAGAAGATGAAATAGAAAGAGAAACGTGGGAGGTGGAGGGAGAACGAGAGGGTGGAGGGAGATGAGAAGGTGGAGGGAAGTGGGAACGTGGAGGTGAAGAGAGAACGGAGGAGCAACGAGGAACGTAGGAGTAGAGGCGAAATTGGGAGTGAAGGAGGAACGTGGGGGTGGAGGAGGAGCGGAAGGATGAAGGGGGAAGGTAAGAATGGAGGGGGAGTGTGGGACTTGAGGGGGGACGGGGTGATAGAAGGGGAACGTGGGTGGAGGGAGAATATGAGGGGATGGAGGAGTAATGCGGAGATGAAGGGGGAACATTCGAGTGGAGGAAAAACGTGAAGATGGAAGGGAACGTTAAAGTGGAGGGAGAACGGGTGGACGGTGGAGAGAAAACGTGCGAGAGAAGGGGGAACGGGGAAGTGGAGGGGGAATGTGAGGATGGGAACGTGAGAATGGAAGGGGAACATGAGAAGAGAGAGGGGGGGGGAACGTGGTAGAAGAGGGGTACATGGGATGGAAGGGGATGGTAAGAGAAGAGGGAGAAGATAAAAGGGGAAGGGGAAAGGGAGAGAGAAGAGAGAAAATGAGAGAAGAGGGATGAGTTAAGAGGGGAGAGACGATGAGAGAGAAGGGGAAGGTAGTATGAAAAAAGAGACTAGAAAAGGGAATGAAGATAATTTGAAAGAACAGAATATTATGGACTAAAAAATGGTAAAGGTAAAAGCAGATGTGGTGGCAGATGCCATGAAGCGCTTAACTGTGGTGCGCGTCTCCGTAACTCTGGCCTTTGCGCCTGTGGCATTGTATTCACACAATATCCTGAGATACAAGTCCACTCCAACATCCAAGTTACCACGGTTACCTCTTCTAGGTGTTGCCCCAGGTACTCATTTTATCTACCAACCCAAAATGGGTAGATGGACACATGAGTTGAATGACACCAGCGGCCCACACCAAGATTCGAACCCAAGACTTAAAAGAAATGGCGAAATATATAGAAGGAATGAAGCAAGACAAGCAAAAACAAGAGAGAGAGAGAGAGAGAGAGAGAGAGAGAGAGAGAGAGAGAGAGAGGGTACGGACGAGGGGAGAGAATAAGGAAATCCATTGAGATGCGGCCAATGGACAGCTTAAAGGAATTATAAGGGAAAGAATGGGGAGGCCGAGACATTAAAGAAGGGCGTGAGAGGCATGAAAGGGAGAGAAAGTGAGATGGGGAGGAATAATGAAGGGTAATAGCGAAAGTAAGAAAGAGAGAAATGTACAGTTAATGGATCGAGTAGTCAGAGAAGAAGGGCAGAGATATAAGAGGCAGTAACAAACCTCTCACAACCAGGGGCACATATCTTAGCCAATAAATTATCAAGACAGTTGGAAGAGGAAAATATTAATGTTTCAAGGAAGGGGCAAGGTTCAAGAATTTAGAATGAAATGAATACGAATGGGTACAGAGGTTCACAAACAGCAACAGCCCTAATGGTCCTCTAGAGACAGTCGTATAGCACAATGACTATGATAATTATTTACTTCTGTGAGCTTAAGAAAAGGGTAGTAAAGCAAGATGACTCCCACCCCTCTAGCCCGCCCACCAAACCATCCAACCCTTACCGGCAGGAAAGAGTGAGAAGGGCCACTATGCAGCGTATGAAAAGTATCAGGAAATTTTAATAGAATGACTGAAAGGAAAAGCTGTATTTTACACTAACCTTATCCATAAATGGATTTTTAAAAAATTATTCAGCTGAGAATGTGACTAGCTGGGAACTCTAATCGAGATACTTATCCAAATGTCTGTTAAATCTTCATACCATTTTGCAGTCTACCATATTCCAAGGCAGTCTGCATAGAAGTTAGATTTTATGATTGTATGTTTATGCCATCATTCACTCTAGTCTGATTGCCAAATGTTCGGTACCTGTATAGATTAAAAATAATAAAAGTGAAAAATAATCGATCTTATTCGCAAGTATTTAAAAATCTTATCTGCAAAATAAACAGTTCTATTTACAACTTGAAATAAAATGTGTAAAAAAGATCTTATCCGCAAAATAAACGACCTTGCTGGCAACTTAAGATAAAAGTATTCTAAAAAAAGCTTATCCTCAACTTAAGTTAAAAATTTTGGTGCCTTGAGCTCACAGCCACACAACTGTCTCGGCTTCACCTCAGCCAGTCACCAGGGACACTTCACTTCTTAACCTTTTCCCAACCACGAAATTATGTGTTGGCAATTCCCTTCAGGCGAGTGAGTTGACATGTGTTTTAATTTTTCTTTCGGTGGTTAAGTAAGAGAGTGGAATTCAGCAAGAAGCCCTTCATCCTCCTTCTCTTTATCCATTTCAGAACAGTCGTATCCCATTAGTTTGTTCTTAATACAACCAGGCGATTTTTTTTCCCGTTGCAGGATAACCTCCCTGGTCTGATTGGGTTATATCTTAGTGTATCTAGTTCATGTTCATTTTATCATTATTATTGCGCTCTTCCCACAGTCAGACAGTTGTTTACAGCTGCATATAAACCCCTGGGTCAGACAGGAGTCCAGTTGAAGTCATAGATTCATCTGAAATAAGAACCCGGTGGACTGCATGCTTAAACTGATTTGCAATTCACCATCCTCCTTTCAGGGTATAGGGAAGTAGTTAAGGGACGCTTGTATAACCTGGAAGTTAAGCGACCTGGTTATATCGATACCACCACTTGAAGGCGTCCCTATCCAGTACCAAACCATCGGGGCTGAATGGGATGCAAATGCATTCCTGTTTATTGGTAGAAGCATGTTGAGTTGCTTTCTCTTTCAATAACATTTTCGTTACTCCTACCTACATCCTCTTGCAGACATAGCCGCTCACAGTCAACCACAAAACCCTCAGTCATTTAGCGAACACACAGTTTAGTGGTGGTAAGCAGCATAGTATCATCTGCATACACTGAATCTTAAATAATGCACCATTCACCATCCGTCACCAGCTTCATACTCTATTATTCTTCTCGTTTCGCCCTCTCAAAATATATCACCGCATACAGAAAGCGTTCGAGCCGCTGGGAAGAGGGCTAAAGGGGAGCCAAATTCCAGTAATTGGCTTCCGCATATTTGAACTTGATGAAAGCTAAATGACATTAAATTTTAATTAGATGTAAAGCGTGATGCTGGAAGGATGTGTTTGTTTGGGCTTATAATGGTCTGTTGAGACTGTGGTACCTCCAATTATCCAGATTCGTTTATTTAATATTAGTTAATTAGCTTATCATCTGTATTTAGACAGTTGCCATTCCAGATGAAAACTTAGAGCTTTTTTTTATGTCTACCCCCCACATGGATCCGATGCCGTACGTCTTTGAATCGTAAATTTGCTCTCAGATATTTATAAGGCTATTGTTGCACCACATACAAGCATACAGTCACCATTCACATACTTCACTTCTCCCAAAAAAGTTCTCCACGTCAGTCATTAGTTTTCTTTCCCCACCACACACGTAATAATCCCATAATCCCTCCTGTTCACCATGCCGTGTGCTATTACCATAACTGTAAAAGCCGCCAATTTCTAGCAGTCTGTTTCTCACTGTTTTTCCTTCTTTACAGTCTTTCTTTCACAGTTTTTCTACAGGCTTTCTCACTGCCACCATTCTCTCCACACATTTCCTAGAGCTCAATTAAGTTTCATATGGGGTAAGAGTTACTTCCTGCCATCAGACTCGTAAATATGTAGTGGAGGAGAGAGATGGTCATGGGGTTAAGAGAGGCTCAAGGGTAAGTGGATGTAAAGTTGAGGTGAGGTTAGAATTAGTCAGAGGTCTTGTTGAGTAATAAATGATCTTTTGAAGTGAGGTGAGGTGAGATGAGGTCGTAAAATAATGAGGTGAGATGAAGTGAATGAAGCACAATAGTAAGCAAACAGCAACGCTTGAGCTGATCAGAGGTCTTGTAAGGTAAGTGATCTTTTGAAGTGAGGTGAGGTGAGTTGAGATGGTAAGATGAAGTGAGGTGAGATGAGGTGAATGCAAAGAAGTACAATAATAAGCACACAAGGACAGTAATCAGAGGTCTTGTTGAGGAAGCGATCATTGGATGTGAGGTGAGGTGAGATTAGGTAGTGAGATAAGGTATGAAGTGTAGAGAGGTGAGGTGAGTTGAAGGGAGGAGATTTGAGGAAAAGTGAGGTGAGATGAAGTGAAGAAAGGTGAGATGAGTTAAGCTGAGGTGAGGAGAGGTGAGATGCTGTGAGGTGAAGGGATGTGAAGTGAGACGAAGTGAGATAAAGGTGAGTTATGTAAGGTGAAATGAGGTAAGGAGCAGTGAACTGAAGAGAGGCGAGGTGAGGTAAGGTAAAGTGAAATTGGGTGCGGAAGGTCATATGCCAGGAAGTAGGTCAGGAGTCAAAAAGGTCAAGGGGTGCCAAAATTGTCAAAACGTTTCCGGAAGTGGCCAATTGAGAAATAAAAGGAAGATGAGAGAGAGAGAGAGAGAGAGAGAGAGAGAGAGAGAGAGAAGGAAAACTTATACTAGTGGCGAGATTCTTAGTAAGAGGAATGAATCGAGGAAAAGAGGCAGGTTCAGGGAAAGACAAGTGGAAATGAGAAAAGCCAAGGTAAAAAAAAAAAAAAAACGAGGGAGAAAGCCAAAATAGCCAATGAGAAACCAGCTGTATTGAGAGAAGGAAAAATGCGGAAGCGAAAACGGAAATTAAGAGAGAACTTTGTGAAGACCGAAGCAAATGAAGAAAATCGCCAAAAAGAAAGCATTAAAGGAAGATGCGATTGAGAGAGAAGGCAGTGAGAGAGGCTGAAGAGAGAAATATGAGGCTAAAAAGAATATGGAGGTTAGGAATGGATAGAAGTGGGGAGAGATGGAACTGAGGGAAGGAAAGAAAAGTGTAGAGAAAAGGAAGAAATCGAAGAGAGAAGGAGGGAAGAGAAGTAAAAGTGAGAGAAGGAAAGAAGTTGCGAGAGATGGAAGCGAGGGAAGGAAAGAAACCGGGAGAGATGAAAATGAGGGAAGGAAAGAAGTTAAGAGAGGTGGAAATGAGGAAAGAAACAAGTAAGGAGAGATGGAAATGGGAGAGGAAGGAAAGAAATGGGGAGAAATGGAGGTGAGGGAAGGAAAGAAGGTAGAGAAGAGAAAAAATAGGAGGTGCGGACAAATATAAGCAGTAATAATCAGCTTCTTTGAGGGAATGTAAGCCGAGTAAAAAAAGTTACCTAATGTTTCATAGATGGATTTATGACACCATGAGGTCATTTCACAGTGATCTTAACGAAGTAATGAAAATGAGGCCTAATCTACAACAAGAACTAGGAAAATTGCAAACTAAGCGATTACGAAAATAAAAAATTCGAATAAGCTACACACACACACACACACACACACACACACACAGAAAATAAGCGGCCAAACTGAAAAGGAAAATTATGAAAAATGGGTCCTAAACGAGGACTATATTAAACAAAAAAAAAGTCCATCTAGACAACGACAAAAGTGTGACAGAATTCCGCCAATGAAATAAAGAAAACTCAAAATAATGGTTATCAGTGGAACGAAAACAAAGTAAGAAAGACGGTGAAGAGGACGAAAACCAAGAAAAATGCAGCCTCATCAGCGACAGCCACTGAGCCACTACCCAAACGAGGAACACGAGGACAATTAGGTACCCGATCATGCCATAAGCTCTTCCTCAACTTTCTGGAGACGAGTTTGGAGGGAGAGAGGGATTAAGTGAAGGGGGAGGACTTAGGTGAGGTGTGCCGGGGAGCAGGGGAAGAGGATGGTCGGTCTTATCAAGTGGCCTTATTAACACAAATGAGGGATAGATGAAGGGTCATCGAAAAAGCTAATTAACAGAGGCAGGACATATACAACGACGACTGTAAGTCTAGAATTACCCCCTTAAAGCCCCGGAAGGCCCAGTCCATAGGAAGGTTCGAGGCTAGATTGCCGTAGTCCTCATCATCAGAGTCATAGAGAATTATCCTACGTTCTTGGCAGCGTCGGCATTATAGAAAAATACCCAGATTCTTGTTTTCGAACCGTACTGGACTAACGCTCAGTCGTCTTCAGACTAACGAAAACTTTGCTTCATGATTGCAGTGATATAGACACAACCCTACTTCCCAGCAACACATGGAGTTGCAAGGATCTAGAGGAAGCAACAGGAAAGAAGAATTCACAGGAGTATCCAGTGCATTACACCATTCGTCTATTCATTCATCACGCAGGTCTTCGAAATTCTCAGTCTCACTTCACATTCTTCGTGTCTCTTTAAGTCCCCACAAAGTTAAGGCGTAAAATAGGGAAACGAATAAGAAAATGAAAATCAGAGCAAAGGATGGCACACAGACTTATAAATCAAATTATCACCACACTTTATTGGTGAAATGTCGACACACTTTATTGGTGAAATGCCTAATTCTCAACTGCAAAGAACTAAATGGGAAGACGAACAATAAAAAACTCATGGAAATAATGTGACAGAAAGAGACACCCTGAATTGTAAGAGACATCAAAGACCAGCTCGTTTTATGTCGCTTTTTTTCATCATTCTTGGTGTCTTGCTAAATCTCCACATTTTTTTTTCCGGCGGATTATCGTTTAACTGATAATGGCGTTGCATCCACTCGAAAGATTTCCAGCAAATTTAGCCTCGGCCCTCAAAGACCACTGGCAGGATATCAAAGCAGAGGCGGAGAGAGAGAGAGAGAGAGAGAGAGAGAGAGAGAGAGAGAGAGAGAGAGAAAGGAGGGAGGGAAGATGTGGAAGCAAAGAGGAAAAGGAAATGGGGAAAGAAGGAGGGAGGAATGGAGGGAGAGGGAGAGAAGGGGGGAAGGGAAGGGAAGGAGGTAGGGAGAGGTGGAGAGAAGGGGGTAGCGGAGGGAAGGAGCGTGGGAGAGGAGAGGAAAGAGAGATGGAGGGAGAGAAGCTGCTTTTTGAATAATTCCGGACCGCTTCGTTTCCCCTGCTAACGACTTCCTCTGGCCCGCCCTCTCCTCCTCCTCTTCAGATGTGTCTTATTTTTCTTCCTTATCATCTGGCCTCTTCCACTACTCCACATATAATTTTTTCTGCCTTTTTCCACCCAGCCCTCCTTTTACCATTTCCTTCATGCTCGTCAGATGTATTTCCACTGTCGTCCTCCATTCCTCAGCTCATTATAGTTTTCCTTTTTCCATGTAACTTTTCTCTTACCCCATCCCTCCTCGTGTGTTTCATCTTTTTCGTATTCTGTCGATTTTTTTTTTTGCGTCCGTCATCCATTTTAGTATTGTTTTTACCGTCTTTCCTATCCACTTTTAACCTAAGTATCTCATCCCGTTCTTACGTCAGCTCTTTCGCCTCCTCCTCTTCTACTCACTTTCCACTCGAAGCTAACAAGAATAAATAGAAGTATGCCATCCCATCTAAGAGGTTTATCTTTTCTCTACAGTGACCCTTTATGTTGCGTTATATCAGCCACTGCACAACTCTGTTAATTTGCTTCAGGTGGATCTCCTGTTGTGGAAGGGTTAAAAGCAATATCCATGTAAACATTCACTTTGATCATTTTATATCTGTTTTAGTCTACCTACCACAAGATGATTTTCATTCAACTCAGAATGAACATTTCGTACCGATGAGGTCTACTGTATGTGTGTGTGTGTGTGTGTGTGTGGTTGGGTATGGGTGTGGTTATGTGGTAAAGGTGAAAGGGTCAGCTCCAAAGAGGTTATCCCGAGCATTATCCTGGCCTTCACTTCAGTCACCCACGTAATGGAGGACTCTAGTTTCACTGTTGTTATCAAGGCCATATTATGAATGAAAATCTGCCTATCCTTTCATCATCCCAACACTATTTTGCACTAATACATGAGGAATTGTCTGGTAGAAACAAGAATGAACTAAAGATGCATTACCTGATTGAAGGGGCAAAGGAGGAGGTAAGAGGGCGTCTGAGTTGACATGAATAAGGCCAATTGAATGATTAAAAGAAATTCATACAGCGATTAATCTTGCACTTGTAGAGACGGATGATGAACGTCTTGAGAGAAACAAAGGAAAAAAATAGATAGGAAGAGATATTATAGGTCTGGAGAGAGAGAGGGCGAAAGAGGCTGTTGTTGATAAGGAAGAGAAGTTGGGCAGGGAAAAGTTTGATTATATCCTAGAAGATTACAGACCTACCCCCCCCCCCCCCGCCCCTCTGTTTCTCTCTCTCAATGGCAACATTTCTCTCTGTATTTTCTCGCAATCTCCAAATCCCCTCTTCCCTCCCTCCCTCTCGTTTCCAATACCTCCGTTTCTCTCTATTTTCTCCCCACTCTGTATTCTATCTCACAGTACTTGTATTTCTCTCTCTCTTTTATTCTTCCTTCCAATATCCAATTCACCTCCAGTCTACCCACGAACCCCCCACCCTCTCGCTCTTCCTTTCTTTCAACTCTTCCCAATTATGAGCGATACACACAGCCCAGCCCCATCCCTAAGTGTCGATTCTGCAGTAGCCATCCGAAGAAAGAGAGAGAGAGAGAGAGAGAGAGAGAGAGAGAGAGAGAGAGAGAGAGAGAGAGAGAGAGAGGAGGGGGGGTAGTGGGATGCACGGGTTGAGTGCGAAGCTTTACTGACGATGTTAGGCGGGGCGGAATGAAGCCAGGTCCCGGTGCTTCAGTGTGTAGGAGCTTCGAAGCGGGGGATCTGAAAGGCGGGGTGGGTTACGGTCATTGAGGCGACGAGTGTGCAGGTTTTAGGCACGAGTAAGTGGGAATGGGAGGAAGAGAGAGTGAGGGAGAGAGAGGGGGGGTGGGGGAGGCAGAGACCGAGAGGGAATGGGGGAGGGAGAGAGGGAGGGAGAGAGAGAGGGAATTGGAGAGAGAAAGTGAGAGTGAGAAGGACGGTAGGAGGGAAGAGAGAAATGAAAAGGTGGTATTACGATGAGTGTGGAGGTTGTAGGCACCAGTAGGGGAGAGAGAGAGAGAGAGAGAGAGAGAGAGAGAGAGAGAGAGAGAGAGAGAATGGTAGTGAGTGAACAATAAGCTCAGAATCGAGGGGAGAGTAAATGAGTAGTGGTAAGCAGTCGATCCCCCCACCTCTCTCTCTCGTGCTCCTACCCTCTCTCCCCTTTTCACCTACTCACTCCCTCTTCACTCAGTTACTCTCTCACTCTGTCTTTCACTCAGTCACTCTTTCACTCCCCTTCTCTCTTTCTCCTTTAGTCCATCAGTATGTTCCTCATTCATTTAATCAATCAGTCACTCACCATTTCATTCATTCCCACCGCACTTTCCACTCCTTCCCTCCATCTCTCACTCATTTCTCTCCCTCCCTCCCTCACTCATTTCTCTCCCTTCCTCCCTCCCTCACTCATTTCTCTCCCTCCCTCCCTCCCTCCCTCCACACGGTTCCTCTTATCTCTTCCACTCCTCCTCCCACATACACCCAGTGATGTGGTCACATTAATTCTAAACCCGTTCTTGTTTACTCTCTTACTTTTATTTCTTCCTTCCTACCTTCCTCCTACCCACTCTTGCATTTCCATTTCTCTCTCTCTCTCTCTCTCTCTCTCTCTCTCTCTCTGTATATCAGTCATCTCACGTTTTTTCTCCGTCACTAACGCCCCTCCACTTACACCCTTTCACTCTCTGTTTTCTCTCA
>JAGKTI010013563.1:0-22857 GCA_018397915.1 Birgus latro
GTATCTTAAATGGCATTTTCTCACCCCATCGATACTGTCCTGATCTTCATACCTCCTCGATCTCTCTTCCAACCATTATTACCTTTACCTACTTCTTGGATCAGTTATTTGACTTTTTTTTTCCTATAAATGTGTGTGTGTGTGTGTGTGTGTGTGTGTGTGTGTGTGTGTGTGTGTGTGTGCGTAAATAGGAAAACATTAAATCCTCTCATATCCCTATTACAAGCACACCCATTGCCATAAATGAACAAAATTAGCGTATATTTTGAGTTTCACATGCGTCACACTCCCTAGATGCCCCTTTCCTATTCGTAATTTGCCAGCATGAGCACACACTAATTCTAGCTCTCACTATCCCTCCAGTCGTGCAGAACTACCATCTCCGTGACCACCCCCACATACATCACCCGTTCGGCGCACACCCCATTCCACTCGTACTTCTCCAGCATGGAAGAGTGGGTTTATGTACGGTTTAATTTAAGCACGTGAAAACCTTACCAGTTTACTTCTTACTTTTGCAATTATTTTTCCATATTTATCTGATTACCTTGATCAAACGATTGCTTTGTGGTGACTGTTTCCTTTTTTTCAATATTTTTTATTTAATTTTATTTCTTTTCTAAATCCATATTTTGCTTCCCGATCACTGAGCTCTATAATCTCAGTGTTCCCGACCACTGAGCTCTATAATATTGTAAAGCTCAGTGTTCCCGATGCATGCTGTTTCTTGAGCCTAAGACAGACACTTACTAAAAGCCTCTGAACTATACAATACCGGCGTGTATGGTTTGAATTTACTGTTGATTTGGTTGAGTTTGGATAGACTGGGCTAGGCTATAGTTAAGTAGCGTTAGTTTAGCTTGGGTTGGGTTGGGTTGGGTAATTTTCGGTGAGGTTAGGTCATTGTTGGTTAGGTTAAGCTATTTTTGGTTAGGTTAGGTTATACTGTTTCGTTAAGTTAAAGTTTAGGTTAGGTAAGGCTTGGTTATGAATATGTGAGGTTAGGCTACTAATACCAAATTTCGTTAGATTTGGGTAGGTATGAGGAAGTCTGCCATTGCGATTAAGAAACAAACACAACTGAATCAAAATCTATCTAATATCTATTGCCAGATGCCATAATCCCGTAAGGGGTGGCCATTTGACTCTGGGTTATTTGTTTTACAGGAAGGGGCACTAACCCTCCACCAACCCACTTGCTGACACGTAAGGAGCACAAAATGAACGTTGATAAAAACAACAGGGAAAATACAGTCAGCGGTAAACAATCAACTACCATCATAAAAAATTATTCGAAAAATTTAGAAAGCAACCAGGTGGAAGAGTAAGTGAATAAGTATAGTATATCTGTTGCTTAAACTAAATTACCTTGTCTACCTAGGAGTGTTTCTGAGTAGATGGTCCATTTCTATGTGATGGTCAGCCTGCACCGAGCCAAACCGTGGCCACCGAGAAGGCTGGTAGTATTAAACTACCTCTTCCCACGAGCAAGCTCTTCGTCGCTCCAGCCGTAGTTTTAAAGCGGTTCCTCGTACGGCGCGCGAAGAGGTCCCTCGGGGTTAAAAGTTTGAAGCAGGAGCATCACCCGCCTCTTCCCAAAATATCTTCGTATCTTTTTTTTTTATACTGATACCATATTCATGTAACTAGTTAGTACCATAACATTCACGAAATGCATTTGCAATTTTTAAAAATGTTTCTTTTCTTTTGTGTGCTGCTATACCTGGTATACCTAACCTACTTCTAACATAGCTGAAAAACCAAACATAACCGCTAAATTCTAGCGGTTTAAGCTGAACTGTAGCTGCATTAACCAAACCTAACCTAAACTGACCTGACCTGACCTAACCTAACCTACGTCTAACTTAACTGAACCACCAAACCAAACAGCTAAATTCTAGCTGCAAAATTCTAACTGCCGTAATACTAATCACAGCCTTACCTTTCTGAAGACAGTAATGAAAAGTGGAATGGTGTACAAGTTTGTTAGATAACCTGACCTGACCTAACCTAACCTATTTCTAACCTAACTGAAACACCAAACAAAACTGCTAAATTCTAGCTTCCGTAATCCTAACCACCGTTGGGACTTCTCTCAAGTATTAAAGTAACAAGTATTAAAACTATTTCCTTCCATTGGACTGATTCGGAGACGTTATTTATCAGATTTAGCATATCATTTTGGCAACATATCATACGAGAGTAAACGTAAAACAAATTACGACAAACTTGCGCTCCTCCGGCGTACCAATCTCACGATTTCTCTCCCACAGAGCACCTCCGCAGCATACCAACCCTTCCGTTGTCTACTAGTCTTCTTCTGGGGAGAGGCTGTTCGGCCGGGGATTAAAGGTACCAAACTGGGAGGGCCGTTCAAGGGCTTCTTCAGAAGTATGCTTCGCGAGAAGGGGAAGAAGAGGTTGTATTCTCCAGCCACAGCTGGACAAGGATGGGGTCAGGCTTATTGGCATCGGCCTGGAGGAGTTAGGGGCAGGATTTCATCGATGGAAAGTTCTTTGAAGGGGGTGAGTAGTTAGAAGACTGAATTCTGTCTTTATTATACCTGGGGCAGTATGCATAAAACCTTCTAAGCCTCCAAAGAGCTGGAAACAGGTCCTAATTTCGCTAAGGTCCAAGGTCGTAATAGGATATAAAAGTTCCGACCGAGTTAAGAGTACTCATAAATCTGCAGAACAATATGAGTACAACCTACCCACTCCTAACTTGGAACAACAAAGGCGCCAGCGCACTTTCAAGGAAAGAAAAAACCCACTTTAATTATTTGATGACCGTGAACTTATCAGAAGATATAGGCTGGATCATGCTGGAATTTTGTTTGTGACTGACTTCATCAGGCCATAACCAGCTCTTCGTCCAGGAACAAAGCCCTCTCTGCCGAGTTGAGAGTGATGTTGACATTAAGATACTTAGCAACAGGAAAAATGCAACTTTGTAGTAGTGACGATTTTGGGCCTACTCAACCAACCATCAGCAGAGCCATAACACAAACAGTACATGCATTAGCCAGACCAAATATTGTGAGACAGTTTATCCGCTTTCCTATACATCTCCCCCCTGGGGGTAGGGGGTTTTCAAGAATTCTCCCCCAGTATCCCTGCTTGTCGTAAGAGGCGACTAAAAGGGTTGGTGGTGGGTTAGTGCCCCACCCCGTAAAAACAACTAACTAAAAATACGAACAGGAAGCCTCGGACCAGGACTGACCAAAAGTTGACGACAAAGGAACGGACAAAGGACGAGATAAAGATTGCGACCTGGAATGTGAGGGGTATGAATGAAGAGGTGAAAGAGAGAGAGATTGTACAGGTGCTTGAGAGTGCGAAAGTGGATATATGTGGAATAACTGAAACTAAATGGCGAGGTGAGAGTGTGAGAGAATGGGAATATGGGTGGGGTATATGCGCAGGAGTGGGTGAGAATGAGAGGGCGAAAGAGGGAGTGTGTATTGTTGTGAGCAACAGGTGGAAGGAGAATGTAAGAGAGTATGGATCAGTTGGGTCAAGGATTGTGTGGGTAAGAGTGAAAGTTGGACTAAAAATGTGGGCAATTGTGTGCGTGTATGCGCCAACGCAAGATCATGTAAGTAGAGTGAGGGAAGAGTTTTGGACAAATGTGGAAGCCTGCTTGGAAAAGTTTGAAAGGAATGAGAGAGTGTTTCTGGTTGGAGATATGAATGGAAAAGTGGGGAATGAGAAGGTGGATGGAGTGGTTGGTGAGTGGGGTGTGCCTGCAGAGATGGATGAGAATGGCAGTGCTTTAGTGGACATTTGTGCTGGGAGGGGGTTGGTGGTAGTTAATACCCTCTTCAGGCACAAAATGATCCATAGGTATACATGGCGAGTGGTGAGAAGAGAGGACTGGGGAATGAATGAACGGAAGGCAATGATTGACTACGTGTGTGTGGATGAAAGGATGAGAAGATGTATAATGGATGCAAGAGTATATAGAGGTTGGGGGAGTGGACTTTCTGACCACCACTTGGTGGTGGCCAGAATCAGAGTCCAAACAAGATGGAGGAAGAGAAGAAGGGAAGGACAGGAGGAAGTATGTGTTACAAGGAGGGTAGAAAAGTTACAAGAGGATGGAATAAAGGCTGAATATAGAAGGGAAGTGGAGGAGCGATTGGGTAAATATAGATTGGAGCAGATGGGGGATGTGGAGGGTGTGTGCAAGGTATTCACAGAAGAAATCTGTGCAGCATGTGAGGTGGTGTGTGGGGTGAAGAGAAGACGAAAGGGGGTTCAGGGAACAGCATGGTGGACTGAAGAGGTGAGAGAGGCTGTGGCACAAAAGAAGAAAGCATATAATGAGTGGATGAGGAACAGGGGCGACGAAGAAGCTGAGAGACGGACGAGAGTTATATGTAGTGAGGAGGAGAGAGGTGAAAAGATTAGTAAAAAGAAGGTGGATGAGGAGTTTGGAAGGAATTTGAGTGCAAAGTGGAGAGAATGTAAGTAAATGTTCTGGAAGGAGGTAAAGAGAGCTAGACAGGGTGCCAACGAAGTCAGTGGGGGTGTGAAAGATAAAAATGGTAGATTACTAGTGGAGAAGGGAGAAAAAGTAAACAGATGGAGAGAACACTTTAATGAACTGTTGAACATAGAGAATGAAAGTAATGCAAGTATAAGTGGCTGGGGAATGGCAGGGAGAAGGAGAGATGTGAGAAGAGAGGAAGAAATCACCAGGATGGAAGTGGTGGAAGCAATGAAGAAAGTTAAAATGGGAAAAGCCCCAGGAATTGATGGAGTGTGTGGTGAAATGCTGAAGCATGGGGGAGGGATAGTAATAGAGTGGATGTGGAAGGTGTGCAGATTGGCTTGGGAGGAGGGTAGAGTCCCGGAGGATTGGAAGTCAGGTATAATTATTCCTCTGTACAAAGGAAAAGGGGAAAAAGCAGTGTGTGGTAATTATAGGGGCATTTGCCTTCTCAGTGCAATAGGAAAAGTATATGGTAGGATACTTATTGACAGAGTTAGGGAAATTACTGAGGAATTAGTTGGAGAAGAACAAGGAGGTTTTAGGAAGGGAAGAGGTTGTGTAGACCAGATATTCATTCTTAGATCCATAGTGGAAAAGTTTCTAGAGAAGGGCAAGAAGTTGTATGCAGCCTTCATGGATCTGGAGAAAGCATATTACAGGGTGGATAGACAAGGTTTGTGGAAGGTATTAAGAATATATGGAGTGGATGGGAAGTTGTTGAAGGCAGTGAAGAGTATGTATGAGGGTGCTAAGGCTGCAGTGCATGTGGATGGCAAACTGAGTGAATCTTTCCATTTGAAGGTTGGATTGAAACAAGGATGTGTCATGTCTCCATGGTTGTTCAATCTGTATATGGATGGGGTTATAAAAGAGATACAAGGTCGGGCAGTGAATGTTGGAGTGGCCCTAGTGAGAGAGGGCAGTGTGTGGAAACTCCCTGTACTGTTGTTTGCAGATGATACTGTGTAGTTGAGTGAAGACGAAGGGGAGCTGCAAGGCTTGGTAGATGAGTTTGGGAGAGTGTGTAAGAAACGGAATCTAAAGGTGAATGTGGGGAAGAGTAAAGTGATTGTCTTCGAAAGAAGTGAAGCCAGTGAGTGTACAGTGAGATTGGATGGGAAGGATATGGAGAATGTGAGTGAATTTAAGTACTTGGGCAGTGTGATGAGTAAGGATGGTAGTCTGGAGGGTGAAGTGCTCGAAAGGGTACAGCAGGGAAGGAAGGTTGCTGGTTCGTTGAAAGCAGTGATAAGAAACAGGGAGGTGAGCATGGAAGTGAAAAAGTTGTTACATGACAGTATTGTGATACCAACTCTGACATATGGAAGTGAAGCTTGGACCCTGTTGGAAGGACAGAAGTCAAGAGTGAGAGCAGTGGAAATGAGTTATCTGAGAGGAGCATGCGGAGTCACATGGAGAGACAGACTAACAAATGAGGAAGTGAAGGAGCGTTGTGGTGTGGTTGAGGACGTGATGGGAAGCGTTAGGAGAAACACGTTAAGGTGGTTTGGGCATGTGGAGAGGATGGAGAGTGAAAGATTGACGAGGAGAGTGTATGTGAGTGAGGTGGAGGGGGCGAGAGGGAGGGGGAGGCCGAGGATGAGATGGAGGGATGGAGTGGAGAGGTATATGAGAGAGGGAGGTGTGAGTTTGGAGCGTGGTAGTGAAATGGCAGGGGACAGAGTGACATGGAGGCGATTTGTTTGTGGCCACCCAGTTCGGGATTTAGGCGTCTGGCAATAGATAGATAGACTATACATCCAAGGGATATTCAGAGGAATCAAGGAGAGTTTATGGCAATTGCAGGTTTTCCTGGTGTGGTTGGAGTCATTGGTGGGACCCACATCAGAATAATTTCTCCTGAAGACTTTGAGCATCAATATACAAATTGCATTTGATGCACAGTACATCATTGATCTTGTGGCAAAATGGCCTGGAGTGACCCATGATGCCCGTATATTGCGTGAGAGTGGTCTGCACATGCTCTTGGAAAGGAATCTAGTCCCTGTCAGATGCCATCTACTGGGAGACTCAGGCTATCCGTCCAAGCGATGGCTTCTGACACCATATCTGCGGCCTCAAACCAATGCTCAGGAGAGATACAACAGGTAACTTCCTTATTATTTATTGGTTTGCTTAGGGTATTAGGTTAGGTTAGGTATGGTAAGGTTAGAGTAGGTTGGTAGGTTAGGCTTATCAGACTTTTTTACTGTGATCATATATATATATATATATATATATATATATATATATATATATATATAGGTAGGCATGTGGAGAGGATGGAGAGTGAAAGATTGACGAGGAGAGTGTATGTGAGTGAGGTGGAGGGGGCGAGAGGGAGGGGGAGGCCGAGGATGAGATGGAGGGATGGAGTGGAGAGGTATATGAGAGAGGGGAGTGTGAGTTGGGAGCATGGTAGTGAAATGGCAGGGGACAGAGTGACATGGAGGCGATTTGTTTGTGGCCACCCCATTAGGGATTGAGGTGTCTGGCAATAGATAGATAGATAGGTAGATAGATAGATAGATATAGATAGATGTATATATACTACAGTTACAGTATGCAAGCATCATCAAGTAAAGCTGTTTCAAGTATAATTAGTTCTAACCCAAATAACATCACATAAATACCATGAAAATTTACAGCCATGTAAAGCTGTTTCAAGTTAATGCCCCACAATCATAACGGTAATAATGTCAGGTAAAAAAAAAAATGGTATCTAAATAGGTAAAGTTTCACGAGTTGCCAACCCAACCACTGACCTATCGTAACCTAACCTAACTTATCCTAATTGACCTAACCAAACTGAGCAAAACAACCAAACCAAATTTACCAAAGCAAACTTACCTCATAATTCATATTAGTAACTTGTGTACTGATACTGTTCCTGAATTGCATAGGCATTATTTATGTCAGTATATTCAACAGTTGTATCTTGCAAAATTTCCTGGTAATTTCATGAAAGAAGGCATGCTTCTTCACACAAATATTTTCATAACTGCTAAGTAATGATTTGCCCATTGCAGTTAGATTAGGTTTCCAACTACTGTTCTTAATTAATATGGTATGCCGAGAGGAAGAGGCATAAAGCTTTTAGACCAGATAATGAAGGTAATGGAGAGAGTTCTAGAAGGTATGGTTGGTGAAAGTGTGAATATTGATGAGATGCAGTTTGGGTTTATGCCCGGCAAAGGGACCACTGATGCCACATTCATTGTAACCAAGGCCAATGCATGCAAGCATGTTGGAGCCTTCAAAATTGAACAATGAACTATGTGAGGATTGAAAAAATAAATAAATAAATAAATAAATAAAAAAGCAAATTGTCTTGGTACTTTTTTTTTCCACACCATGTTGCCTGTATTGTGTTTAGTAATTCATTCTGGCTTTGATGGAGAGATTCGATAATACCAGCATGAGGAAGCTTATTCTCTGGCACTGGAATATTTCATTCAGATAAAATCAGGTCACATTAGGATAGAATTAGGTGGCTGACTACAGTAGCACCAGTTTATGTGACAGTTTTTTCAGAATTGTCATTGCAACCATTTCCATAAAGCTTAACTCTGGCAATGTGAATATGAACAACAAAAGTGTTAAGTTAACATACTGCATATTTCAGAGCTCACAAGCAGACGCGTTCGGTTGTTGAGGGAGGTATTGGTCATCTGAAACGTCGTTTTCATGTCCTCCATGGAGAAATAAGGCTTTGTCCTGGGCAAACCTGTGAAGTCATTACTGCCTGTGTCATCCTGTACAACATCTGCAAGCAGCGAAATATAAACCTGCCAGATGAACACCATGAGCCAGAAGATGGAGTCGGTGGCCACCCTTTGCCACTTCCAGAGCCAGCTGCAGTAGGACATGCGCAGGATGGCCTACGCTATAGAGACTTTTTTTGTAATCCGCACTTTGGGTGAGTTGTATAGATATAACATCAATATTTGATTGTCATAAAGTTCTGTAATGATGTGATGAACTTCAAATAACCATTATCTAAGTTGTTCAACTTACAAAATGTATTCTGTTTCCTGTTTTTGCAGAAATGCTGAGTAATCTTGATGTTCACCAATGCCTCACTGCCAGGTAAGATGTCCAGCAAATGCATCATCATCATAATTACTATTCTTGCTGTTCCCTACTACCATGTCATTAGTCTATCTATCTATTGCCAGACGCCACAATCATTAGAAGGCTTATAAATGAAACCTGCTACTTATACAAAACAAAAATATATTTCCAAAAAATATAACTTAATACCTCTGTGGTATAAGCATTATTGCACTACTGTTTCCAATATAAAATTATCCATAAGTTACATAGGTGTGTGGGCATTGCACATTTTCAGACCTACAACTTATTAATTAGGCATTAATTAGACAATTCTTTTTCCAACTGCTTTTTCCGAAGTTCAGTTAATTCAACTTCTGCTTGTTTTCTATGTTGTAGAAGTTCAAATTTTTCAAGTTCATTTTTTTTTTTACAAAGTTCAAGTATTTCATTTTCTAGTTTCTTTTTTGTCAGAGCCTCAGTAGGCCGGTCCCTTCCACCATTACTAATATTTCCGATCAGATGTGTCATAGTCATTGTTATTATTCATTTGCACAACAAATTGGGCCTCAAAACACTCAAATGAACTAAAAAAAAAACTAACTGGAACAAAAATATATATATGTATATATAGGAGACAGAAATAAAAGGAAATATTTACCCTCTTAGTTTTGATTACTGAAGTCTCCAAGACAAAACAATTATTTTTCCCTCACTAGACACAAACATTACAAAGAAAGCGAAGATGCTAGCATGGGAAAGTACTGTATTACCCATAGGGTGAATAGTGTTAGCAGTGTGGAAAGGGAGAGCAGTGAAGTGAGGAAGAAATTTCGTGATTTTAAATAACAAGTTATGAGGAAGGCAGTCAAGGCAATGATGGAGGCAAAGAAACTTCTTTAAGTATTTAAAAAAAAAAAAAAATGCATATATCTGTTGTTAGTTACATAGTGCCTGTGAGGATGTAATCTGTTTTTTCTAACTTACCAAATCAAACAAACTTAAACCATTCATGAGGCTTTACTGGTAGAGGTAGGGTTTGACTAATAACACTTTGGTTAGCTTGATCATACAAGTCTAAAACCTGGAAGTCATTTCCATTTTTTGGAGGGAGGGAGGTGGGACTGTGTTTTTGGCATTGATGACTAAGAACTGTTTGGTATTGTAAGCACTTACCTTAGGAAAATTTCCTATTTGCAAAAAGTTAAAGTTGATCCCGTCAATCAGTAATAATTTCGCTTTGATCTTAGGCTGAGCATTCATATTGTTAAAGAATTCATTCCTTTTGAATTTCCATGTTACCTTATCCAGTATACTGATGCATGAAATGGTCTGTATCGCATAGGCTTTGTTTAGGTAATGTTTGTTAGGTTTATTTAACACCTTAATTCCAGTGCCATGTCTGAAATAATATTATTGTCTTCATATAAATTTAATCACCTTAGTATATCAGTCTGTCACTGCCTGGTACATCCATTATCAACCCATGAAATGCCAGAAGTCTGATTTCATGTCGTGGAAACCAATAATACCGTAGCAAATGCTCATCAAGCACGTGGAGAGGGTCTAATGGGTCTCTGAACCTTCTCTTTTGACGTAAATGTCAGTGAGCTAAATACACACATACTTCTGTAACATCAGCAGCTAACTGCTAGAGCAGCCCCAGGCTTTCCTGGTGGCATGTTTGTTTTTGACACATTCATATTACCTTGCAAAGAAATAAGTATTGCCAGAGTTCTTAGCTGCACTAAAAACGAATATGGCACATCTTTTATTTTTCGGTCGGTTCAATTTCTTCTTTTACGACGTTGATTAGAAGTGAAGAGGGCCAAAGGCAATTGATAGTCCAAGAGGTCGCATACTTGATAAACATGCTGATTCCGGGTTGTGATGTAGGTTAAGGTATGTCCCTCAAGTGCTTAACTTGAGGCGCCAGATCTTGTTGCAAGATGGCAGCGCCCATGCTTAGTGAATGACTGATTCTGTCTCAGCACCATCTCTTTAGGCACCATTACAAGATCTGACGCATCATCTTTAAGATGATGTTGATGCAGCACTAGTGTTGGTGGAGGCATGGGTGAATGTTGTGGTGCTGCTGTAGCAACACATGCCATCTCTGCTGATTGTGATGGTGCTGGGAGTGCTGCCTCTGCTGGTGGTGGTGGAGGCATGGGTGACTGTGCTGCTGTAGCCACATAGGCCACCTCTGCTGGTGGTGATGGTGCATCTGTTGGTGGAGATGCTGCCCTAGGAGCTTCCTCTGCTGGTAATGGGGCCACCAGTGTTCCCTCCCAGCACTGTGTTGTCACTATAGCAAAGGAAAATGTCATCAGTAGTAAATATAATCTGCTCGTTTCGTTTTCGTTTCGTTTTTGAAGGCTCCAACATGCTTGCATGCGTCGGCCTTGGTCACCTAATGGCGGCTCTCCACGCTGCTCGATCCCTGGCAGCCTCCCTGTTCAGTCCCTTAACCCTTAAGTCACACTTAATGACCTCGTCCCATGTCTTTCTCGGTCTACCCCTCCCCCAATATTAACACCTCTCACCCTCTGTACCCAATTATCATCCCCCATCCTCTCCACATGTCCAAACCACCTCAGCCTACATCTCTTCATCACAACACCAATACATTCCAGTCCCATCCAACCTCTCAACTCTTCCATCGTAAACCCAGCCCCCCCAGGCATTGCACGCAGGGACGCACTGCACATCCACCTAATCATTGTCATTTCTGTACGTTTAAACCTGCGAATATCCTCCTCCTTTACTGCCCAGGTCTCACTACCAAACAGCATCACACTCCTAACACATGCTGCATACAACGACCCCTTAGCATGTAAGGAGAGTCCTCTCAATGTCAGGAGAGGCAACAGCTCCCTGAACTTCTTCCAACCACTTCTCACCCTAGCAACCGAGCTAACTCCAGCCCCACCTCCGGCACATAACATGTCTCCCAAATAACGAAACTCCTCCACACACTCAACTCACCTGCAAGTTCAACCCTCTCACGCCTAACAATCTCCACCTGCTCTCCCCGACACGCCGCACACATGAAATCAGCATCATCTCGCAGTCTACCTCTAATACCACTACATCTCTTGTGCACCCATCTATCACAAACACTGCACAAGATGGAATTACTTCCCACACCCATGTGGAAAACTGCACATGGCCACTCTCCCTCTTTTCTGATTGTACCACCACCAACCCTAGAAATCATCACTTTTGTTTTATCTGCATTCACCCTCAAGCCCTTGTGCCCCATACCATCTCTCCACTTCTTAAATCTTTCCTCCGCCTCCTTTTCATTTTCCACAATCAACACCAAATCATCAGCATACAACATCTCCCATGGGAGTCCATCTCTGAAGTCACGTGAGAGGGCTTCAAGCACCATGATAAACAACAAGGGACTCAAAACTGACCCCTGATGCACACCAACATTCACGGAAAACTCATCACTCAAAGCTCCATTCACTCTTACCTGGGTGCGAGCACCCATGTACATGACCATTACCACCCTAACCAGCCACTCTTCCAACCCTAGCTTTCTCATTGCCCACTTCACCACCTCTCTAGGGACTCTGTCAAAGGCCTTTTCCAAATCAAGCAAAACAAAATACAGTTCCCTTTTCTTTCCAATATATTTTTCCTGAAGCTGTCGAACAATGAATATGGCATCAGTGGTCCCCCTGCCTGGCATAAACCCAAACTGCATCTCATCTATATTCACTCTTTCTTTAATCATACCTTCTAGAACTCTCTCCATTACTTTCATTATCTGATCTAAAAGCTTTATACCCCTGTAATTTCCCCTTTCCAGGGCATCACCCTTTCCCTTGTACACATTTACAATTACACTCCTCAGCCAATCATCTGGGACAACACACTCATATATAATCCCATTTATCAGGTCAGTGACTAAACTCACCCCAGTATCTCCTGAGGCCTTCAACATTTCGGCGGTCAACCCAGACACACCTGCCGCCTTCCCCACCCGCATCCTGCCTATTGCCTGACTCACAGTAGCAGCGTCAATCAAAGGCCAAGGGCCAAACACTGGATCAGCGGGCTCCAAACCTTCTCTATCCCAATCAAACTCCTCATTCAGCAGTCGGCTATAATGCTTTCTCCATGCATCTTTAATATCCTCACTGCTCACCACCACCCTTCCATCATCATTCTTCACACACTGCTCACCTACAATGTCCCAATTATCCCTCTTCACCTGATTTGCCACCCTAAAAATCATATTTTTCCTTTCTCCAAGATTTAAGTTATCAAGTAAAAGTCTCTGTGACTCAGACTTCGCCCTGTATACCTCTCTTCTAGCCCTGCGCTTGGCAGCCAAGTACTCCTCCCTGTTACCACCATTCTTCCATTCCCGGAAAAGCCTTCTTTTCTCCTTAACTGCGGCTTCTACACCCTCATCCCACCACCAAGTTACTTTATGTCTTGGTGGGCCTCTTGTCCAACCGCATATTGTATCAGTAACTCTCAAGAGGTTGTTCTTAAGGGCTCTGTACTGTTCATTAACGCCTCTATCTACGGCTTCCTGTTCAGCCACCGCTCTCCTCATCTCACTATAAAAGGCATCCCTTACTGATTGGTTTCCCAGCTTCCATATTTTCCTCCTAGGTACATATGTCCTCCTTCTCATCACTCGATCCTTAAGCACCATGTCACGAATCAACAGTTTGTGCTGCTGCACACACTCGTCGCTTCCTATAAACTTTAACATCCCTCACTAATCTCCTATCAACCCTCTTGACCAGAAAATAATCTATCTGACTACTAATTCCCCCGGACTCATACATAATCAACCGGCTGATTCTTTTCCTAAAATGTGTGTTGCACACAAGCATGTCCATAGCCTCCCGAAACTCGAGTATTCTTTCCCCTTCCACATTCCTCGCACCATATGCACATCCTCCATGGACTCCTTCATAACCTTGAGCTGCTTCACCCACATGACCATTTAAATCCCCTCCCAGAACAACTACCTCATCATCACCCATACCACTCACTACACGTATTAAATCATCCCAAAATCTATCCTTCTCTGCGTCATCCAATCCCACCTGTGGAGCATATGCTGATATAACTGAAACCAACCTCTGCCTGACCAAAATTTTCACTTCTAATATCCTGTCACTTACTCTCATAACATTCATGACATATTCCACCCATTTCTCTGCAACCAACACACCCACACACCCATATCTGTCAGTTCCCCCCTGCCAAAGCAACTTATAGTAGCAATCCTTCCCAACAATCTTTCTGGCTGATCCACCCCTGTACCGGACTTCCTGCAAACATGCCACATCCACCCACCTCCTACTGAATGCCTCTACAACTTCCCCTGCTCTTCCTCTCAAACTTCCCACATTCCACAAACCCACCCTAAACCCCCTGGGTGATTTGCTGTCCTCAGGCTTGCTTTGGTGCTTGTTTTTGTTCATAGTCATAGTCGGTAAGATAAAGGGGGGTAAACATTCCAAAGGCCCAACCCATTGCACAGACCCAGGTCCAGCCAATGGATCTGGGACCCCTTACCAGCTTACCAGTGGCTGTGGTAGTGGCCTCGGGGCAACCTGCCAGGACACCTGCAGGGACACCCTCCAAGCGCGGCTTGGCACTGCAATTGCCCCGCCATTATATACCCAATGATAGGGCAGCCTCCTGGGGCGCTATTCCCAGGTTTGGGCCCCTCTCTATTGAGCGGAAGCGGCAGCCTGGGAACCGCAATGCCCTGTACCCTCTAGCACAGGTTCAAGCCCCATCTCGCCCCGGACCCGTGGTCTATGCCGGCGGAACCCCAGTCAAGCCTCCCCCCAAAGTCCGCCACTAGGTAGCGGGGGCAAAGTTTTCTGGCCACATGCCCTTGCTGGCGTCAACCCCTGTAACGTAGTGGGATACGTTGTGTAATATGTAAAGCGCATGTGGTGTAGTGCATAAGATAGTTAGAGGAAATGTTTGGGAGAGTATGCTGGTCTACTCTCCATGTTACTGTCACACTGAAAAGGTCAGCAAAGGGGGATGGTTAGGTAACTAGTGAAACAGGAGCTCCAGCTCTCCCTATCACCAGTATTCCTTCCACAAGTATTCCCCCCGGGAGTACTACCCTGTTCGGCCCGTGCTACAGCCTCCTCCTACCTGCTACAGCCTCCTCCTCAATATATTATATACTGCAATGTTTATTTTGTAATGAAAAAAAAACAAAAATTTGCACTGATGTGAATAGGAATGTATCCTAATTGTTGTGCATAGCATACCTATGCAATGAATTGCACATGATAAATGAAGTTATGAAAAATGAGTGTAAAATAATTTCATAGCAGTTCCTTCAAGAAACAATATACAATAATTTCACAGTATATTACAGTAAATATATAATTTCAAGTTGATTATTTTATATCACAAAAACATGATTCATACAGCTTAAAGCTGACAAGTATCTCATTTATTTTCATCTAATATTACAGCAAATAATATTGTTATCTGAAGGTTAGGGGACACAAGGCCCTTCGAATGAGGGGGAACCTCAGATTTCCCCTGTAAGCCCCTAAAAACCATGTTAGGGACCTGAAGCCAGCATAAAACATCACAATCATATACTGCACTATAATGAAGTTGTTAGTGGGTATGGTTATCAGAATTTAGGGTAATTTTGTTGCTGAAGACTTGACAATTGCATCACTACTGCCTAACGTATTATTCAGTATATTCAAACCATAAAATAACTGCCTCCCTTGTACTAGAACATATTTACTTACTTCATGCTCACAAAACAGCTAATTTGTCCCACATACCAGAACATATTTACTTACTTCATTCTCACAAAACAGTTAATTTGTCCCACCACCATTACAGTATTACTAAAACTGCGTGTCCTTCGCTTTTATTATCGCTTGTCATGGTATCAGCTATTGTTATCATCTTTACACTTGCTGTGGTGGTGGAGAGGGACATCTTCACTTGGTGGCACTGATATAACCAGCTCCCAGCCATACAAACATCCCTCAGCTCCCTTTCTTTTTCCCGAAAGGAGAATGGTGAACTGCAGGAGGACAGTGGCCTGCAGTGCACCGGGTTCATGTTTAGTTGTGCCTGGGGCCACAGCAACGAAAGCAATACACAGGTGTTCTAGGTCTTGTTAGCTCGATAATTCCTTTGGGGGGCAAATGTTAGACAACTTTAGTTAGCTTAGGAGAAACCTCTTGACTGCTGGAATAAGGTACCATATCCATTCATTCCTTCAGGACAGTGACAGTAGCTAATGCCTGACTGTTTTTATCAGCTTAGGAGATTCCTCTATGACTGGAAGTTACACAAGTATATTTAGACTGCGTGATTAGAATGCACACTGTACAATTTATATTGGACATTGATTCGTGCAGTGCTGGGCAGGTGCGGAAGTACTTGCGCAAAGCGCAATTGCGCACACTTGCGCTTTGGTTAATATCGTTTGCGCACTGCGGGAGACCGTGCGCAATATTGCGCTTTTGCACATGAAATGGCAGGTGCACAAGTGCAAATTTAGTTGCACTTGCATAAATAAATTTGCACTTGCGCACCTGCCTTGCGCACCTGTGAGCAATCCACAGGACACGTGGTCTTGGGAGCTGCCCGCATGGCTGGACAAGGGATGCAGGAGGCTCGGGTGGGTCGCAAGATTGTCGTGGAGAGGCGGGAGGGTAGTAGCATTTCTTAAAATGCTTCAACAGAGATAATGTATTTTAATGTTTTTTTAAATTATTATTATTAATAAAAATAATCAATTAAAAATACATTATTTACCGTATTAAGAGTAGCATATGCAATTCCTTACAAAAATTATTAAAACATATTATTTAAATATCCACAGCCTAGTAATTTATTAGGGTGCAGATATTTGCTTTAAATAATATGTTTTAATGATTTTTGCAAGGAATTGCGGATGCTGTTGTGTATCTGTATTAAATTATTAAATAAAACGTCTTAAGAAAATGCAGACAAAAGTAAAACTGGCAACATCACAGCCTTTGTTTCCCTGTCCCTCTGCACTTCGCTCACTCGTCTATATGAACTTCACGAGTTAGCAACGCATTGCTCCTGTCCTACTGCCTTATTTACTTTGTGTGAAGTAATTTGTCAGTAATGGAGGCCCCCAGTACCAGGAGTACCGGCTGTACTCTCCAGTCTTGCCAGCCAGATGCAGAGTGTGAAATTCAAATGACCGAGAGAGTGAAAATAAATTAGTTATTTGAGAGGAGCATGTCGAGACAGACTGACAGATGAAGTGAAGGATCATTATGGTGTGGATGTGGATGTGATAGGAAGCGTTAGGAGAAACACATTAAGGTGTTTTGGCCATATGGAGAGGATGGAGAGTAACAAGGAGAGTGTATGTGAATGAGAGGGAGGGGGAGGGCAAGGATGGGATGGAGTGGAGAGGTATATGAGAGAGGGGGGTGTGAGCTGGAAGCAGGGTAGTGAAATGGTGGGGGACAGGGTGACATGGAGGCGATTTGTTGTGGCCAATGGCCACCCCTTATGGGAGTAAGGCGTCTGCCAATATAAAGAATAATAATAAATGGAAGTAAGTATGCTAATTTACTTAAATATCTCAATATCTTACAGTAATTCCCACAAATATGTGGAAATGGTTTGCGCTAGTGCTTTGAAACGTTGCTTAAGCTAAATATTAGATTGCGCACTTGTGCAAGTTACGGATATTGGAAAATAATAATAATAAATAAAAGGAAGTTAGTATGCTAATTTAGGTGAATATCTCAATATTTTACAGTAATTCCCACAAATATATGCAAATGGCTTGCGCTTTGCGACATTGCAAAAACTAAATATTAGTCAGATTGCGCACTTTGCGCTTGCGTGAGGTAGTGAACTGTGGATTGCGCATTGCGCTTGCGCAAGGTCCTTTTTCGTTTGCGCTGCCCACCGCTGGATTCGTGAGGCACTGGACTTGAAGTAGGGACTTTTGGGGTATTAGAAAAGGGTAGAGTGAGATCTTACTGTTTTAGATTTCTCATTGTACTCGTAAGAAAGCCTTCCTTCAGTTTATTTTTTGAAACTGACGAGTATCTGTATCCCACATTAGTTGTTTTACCTGCAAGTGAAGAATGCTATACTTAGTGATGAAATTTACTGTCCCCCTGAAACATCAGTTCTGCTGGCAAAATATGCAGTGCAGGCCAAGTATGGGGATCAGAACGCAGAAATCCAAAAGTCCCTGTCCAACGACCAGTGCCTTCTACCGCAACGTGTAATGGACCAGCATAAACTCACACGGGATGAGTGAGAGGAGCGTGTCATCACCTGGTACCACGAGCACAAGCGAATGCTTAGGAAACAGCTGGGGAGCAAACATCTAACCCTATCCACCCATACGCTGATGATTCCACCCCTCACCTTTCCATTCGGTCCCCGCAACGCCCATCTCAGCAGTTACTTCATCAAACAAGGGATGTGGCTATGGCACACCTAATGTCTGACTTGGCTCGTATCTCTGACTGGGGTAAAAATAATCTTGTTTTTAATGCATCAAAGACTCAGTTCTTGCACCTATCAACCAGACAAAACCTTCCACAGGAGTACCCGCTGGTGTTTAATAATGTCCAGCTCGTTCCTACATCATCCTTGAACATGCTTGGGGTTTCATTCACTCGGGATTTTTCTTGGAAAGAACATATTACATCTCTTGTGAAATCTGCTTCCAAGAGATTAGGTGTGCTAAGCCGACTCCGAACCTTCTTTACCCCCACACAGATGTTGACTTTATACACGGGTTTTATTCGCCCCTGTTTGGAATACAACTCTCATGTGTGGGGAGGATCCCAACATACAGCCCTTCTCAATAGGGTGGAGTCAAAGGCTTTTCGTCTCGTTAACTCTCCTCCTCTTACTTGCTCCCTTCAACCTCTGTCTCTTTGCCGCACTGTTGCATCTTTATCTCTTTTCTATCGCCACTTCAGTGGCCACTGTTCCTCTGAACTGTCTGCTTGCATCCCTCCACCTCTATGACGGGCACGTATTACCCGTCTAGCAACAACCTCTCATGCCTTTTCTGTCCAACTCTCTAATGCAAGAGTTAACCGTTACTCCCAGTCCTTCATTTATGCAACTGGTCAACTCTGGAACTGTCTTCCTCTGTCTGTATTTCCTACTTCCTATAATCTCCAGTCTTTCAAATGCAGTGTGTCCAGGCATCTCGAAATGAATGGATCTTGAATTTGGCTCTCTTTTGAGTTGTTTTTGTTTATTCTTGGAAGGAACGGTTTGCGGGCCCATGGCCTTTCGTTCCTTCTTCCTTGCATTAAAAAAAAAAAAAAAAGTTGACTTATTTAAGGGGAGACAGTACTGAGAGGTTTGAAGGCAACAGAGATCTTCAGTTCATCAAAACTTGGCAGTTTAGATAAACATGTAAATGCTAGAAATCATCTCCAATGCATTGCTGTCCCCAGAAACTCCCTGAAGAAGGATGACCATGGCAGAACCACTTTTGGTCTATTTCATCACAACATGCCTCTCATTCTGCCAGTTTCAACTTTTTTTTCCTCACCAGCGTACACTTTCACTCTCTATTCAGTATTTTTTTTTTTCCCCCCAGATGTTGCTGGTCAAACAAATTGATTTGTAGATAGTTCAGACTCATTATTTTTTATATATAGTATTTAGATACCTTCTTTTGTAGATTCAGAGTATCCTGTGCTGTCTTTTTTGGGGGGACTGTTACCTAACACCATAATATTCTGTTCCAGAGAGGATGCAATGATGGAATACCTGAAGCTGGCACAGGACTTGGAGATGTATGGAGTCAACTACTTTGACATTAAGAACAAGAAGGGCACAGAGCTCTGCCTGGGAGTAGATGCTCCTGGTCTGTTGATCTATGAAAAGGATGACAAGTAAGAGACTGGCTCTTGTGATTGTCATATATTGTAGTGTACTGTCAAGCAAGTGATAAAAGCTACATGCCAAAGTGGCTGTTGTTTGTGGCAATATTTAACATTTTTTGTGATACTGGTCTCTGCAATGCACTTGTATGCTCATTTTGATATGTGTAAGTCTGTTTTACATTCATCGTACAGCAAAAATCATTACTAGGCATCTGTGTCAGCCATATTAAGCCACGTGTTGTATTCCCTTCATGATTTGATGTCCCATCTGCACATTGTCCCTCTATAGTGAAAGCAAAGTCCTTTCAGTGGTGAAACAGGACTGTAGGATAAGAGATTATCTTCACGTTAAATTTTAATGCTCATCATCTTTGGTATAATGAGTCATTACCTATAGAGGGCAAATCTCATTTTAAAAATACCAGATATTACTCTTGTTGCATGGTAGTGTGAGTTGCATTTCTAAGTGTGCGATGACTACAGTGGCCACTAAAATGGTCCACATCCACTTGTTTATTCCACTAATAGATCCTCTTCATCCAGGTTGACGCCTAAGATTGGATTCCCCTTGTGTGAGATCCGTAACATTTCTTTCAAACGACCTCAAGTTTTTCATCAAACCCATTGACAAGAAGGCCCCAGATTTCCAGTTCTTTGCACCAGGTTTGAGGATAAACAAACGCATCTTGGCTCTATGTATGGGTAATCATGAACTGTACATGAGGTGCTGGAAGCCAGACACCATTGAGTTACAGCAGATGAAGGCTCAGGCACATGAAGAGAAGCATGCCAAGCAGCAGGAAAGGTGAAATTACTGCATCTTATGTATTATGCTTATGAGTACTATTTTTGAGGTGTGGTTGCTTTTTAAATTGTGTAATACCAGTAGTGGTATAGGTCAGTAATAGTAAATGTTCGAAGGTACCTCTAGGTATCTGCACCATAAGGGAAGTAATATGGGACTGACTTATCATTTTTAGGACTTTCAGTTCTAAGTTTGATACTCCTTATGTGAACACTGATTATATATTGTATTTTACAAGTTTAGGGACACATCCATAGTTTCCACCACAACACATTTATCTCATTAACTGCACCTCAGTATTACAACACAGACAATCCATAAACATAGTGCAACATAGAATCAATGGGAACATCCCCATCTTTTTGAAGAGACTGGTTTCATGGAGTCCACTGGGTTCACATGCAGATGAGCCTAGGTTAACAAGAACAGCAGCACATAGTTTCCATTTTGTTTCACAGTGAGAAGCTGGCACATGAGATTTTCTTGAGAGAGGAAGCAGAAGGAGTATGAGGAACGACTCAAGTCTATGCAAGAGGACATGGGGTGGCGACAGAAAGATTTTCTGGATGCTCAGGAGACCATTCGTCGTCTTGAAGAACAGCTGAAGCAATTGCAGCAGGCCAAGGAAGAACTGAAGGCCAAGCAGACAGAGCTGAGAGAGATGATGATTTGACTAGAGCAAGCCAAGGAAATGGAACTGGAGAAGAAACTCATACTGGAAGAAGAGATCTGTGCCAAGCAGGAGGAAGTCAACCACATCCAGCAAGAGGTTAACCACAAGGATGAGGAGACTGGGAAGCTGCAGGTTAGTATGGTGTTTTTGGTTCATGTCACGTTAAGTTTGGGGTGGAATGAGGCTGGGATGTGTCGTGATGAAGAGTTGAGTGAGAGAAACAATATCTGTCTATGTATCTGTTGCCAGATGCCTCAATCCCGCACGGGGTGGCCACAAACAAATCCCCTCCATGTCACTCTCTCCTCTGCCATTTCACTACCTCACTCCCAACTCACACCCCCCTCTCTCATGTACCTCTCCACTCCTTCTCATCCTCAGCCTCCCCCTCCTTCTCGCACCCTCCACCTCACTCACATACACTCTCCTTGTCAGTCTTTCACCCTGCATCCTCTCCACATGCCCAAACCACCTTAACGTGTTTCTCCTAACGCTTCCCATCACGTCCTCAACCACACCACAATGCTCCTTCACTTCCTCATTTGTTAGTCTGTCTCTCGATGTGACTTCACATGCTCCTCTCAGATAACTCATTTTCACTGCTCTCACTCTTGATTTCTGTCCTTCCAACAGGGTCCAATCTTCACTTCCATATGTTAGAGTTGGTATCAAAATACTGTCATGTAACAACTTTTTCATGTCCATGCTCACCTCCCTGTTTCTTATCACTGCTTTCAAGGAACCAGCAACCTTCCTTGCCTGCTGCACCCTTTCAAGCACTTCACCCTCCATACTTCCATCCTTACTCATCACACTACCCAAGTACCTAAATGCACTCACATTCTCCATATCCTCCCCATCCAATCTCATTTTACATTCACTGGCTTCACTTCTCTCGAAGACCATCATTTTACTCTTCCCCACATTCACCTTTAGATTCCATTTCTTACACTCCCAAACTCATCTACCAAGCCTTGCAGCTCCCCTTCATCTTTGCTCAACAACACAGTATCATCTGCAAACAACAGTACAGGGAGTTTCCAAATACTGCCCTCTCTCACTAGGGCCGCTTCAGCATCCACTGCCCGACCTTGTATCTCTTTTATAACCCCATCCATGTACAGATTGAACAACCATGGAGACATGACACATCCTTGTTTCAGTCCAACCTTCAAATGGAAAGACTCACTCAGTTTGCCATCCACACGCACTGCAACCGTAGCACCCTCATACATACTCTTCACTGCCTTCAACAACTTCCCATCCACTCCATATATTCTTAATACTATCCACAATCCTTGTCTATCCACCCTGTCATATGCTTTCTTTAGATCCATGAAGGCTGCATACAACTTCTTTCCCCTCTCTAGAAACTTTTCCACTAATGATCTAAGAATGAAAATCTGGTCTACACAACCTCTTCCCTTCCTAAAACCTCCCTGTTCTTCTCCAACTAATTCCTCTGTTATTTCCCTAACTCTGTCAATAAATATCCTACCATATACTTTTCCTGTCACACTGAGAAGGCAAATGCCCCTATGATTACCACACACTGCTTTTTCCCCTTTTCCTTTGTACAGAGGAATGATTATACCTGACTTCCAATCCTCTGGGACTCTACCCTCCTCCCACGCCAATCTGCACACCTTCCTCATCCATTCTATTACTATCTCTCCCCCATGCTTCAGTATTTCACCACACACTCTATCAATTCCTGGGGCTTTCCCCATTTTAACTTTCTTCATTGCTTCCACCACTTCCATCCTACTGATTTCTTCCTCTCTTCTCACAACCCTCCTTCTCGCCTTTCCCCAGCCACTTATACTTGCATCACTTTCATTCTCTGTGTTCAACAGTTCATTAAAATGTTCTCTCTATCTGTTTACTTTTTCTCCCTTCTCCACTAGTAATCTACCATTTTTATCTTTCAC
>JAGKTI010013564.1:0-13581 GCA_018397915.1 Birgus latro
GGAGGGAGGGAAGGACGGATGGGGGAGAGGAAGGGAGGGAGGGAGGGGAAGGTCACTGACTGAATAACTGGGCCAGCGCCGGTCATCCTCCCTCCCTCCCCTCTCCCTCCTTCATCCCTCCTCCCCACTTCCCCTCCCCTTTCCTCTCCATGTCTGTCATTTGTATCCTTCTCCTCATTACCCCTTCATACCGATAACATTTTTTTTTCGTATTTTCGCTACTTTCAGACCATTTTGCTAACTTTGGAAGAAATCATTTATAGTGGCGGGGTTAGAAACAGTCTCCATCAATTCTTCGTAACCTTTTTTTCCCCCTCCCTAAGCTGAATAAAATCGTCTGGCGGTAGCAAGAAAAAAATCAAATACATTTCATCATCGGCCGGAAGGGGTTAAGAATTCTTGCATCCTTTTTATTTTTATTGTCTTTCATCGTCGTTATCATCTGACTCTTGACTTTGTTATTTCTTAGTTACTTAAATACTGTACTTCTTGCTTGTCTGTTTATTCCACTCCTCGCCCATCTCATCCTATCCTGTTATCATCTTTCTTCTGTTCTTGTCAGTTCTGCCCCACCTCCCCTTTTTCACCCTCTTCTCCCCCTTCTGCTTTCCTCCTCCTCCCTTCTCTAATTACCTTCCCTACCTTCCTTGCTACCTGCCTTCCCTACCCCCTCCCTTCCCCATCCGACTTCCCTACCTCCCTTTCCTCCCTACCTTCCGTCCCTGCTGTGATATCACCCCTACATTCCTGACCTCCATTTCTCCATGACTCCTTCCTCTTCATTTTTTTCTTCTTTTGACTCTTTCTCCTTCCTTATGGCTCTTTCCCCTGCTCTCTCTCTCTCTCTCTCTCTCTCTCTATCTATCTATCTATCTCTCACTTCCTCTCCCCTTCCTTGTTTTTTTTTTCTAATACCAGTAACCGTCTCAATCCAACATATTTTTTCCATTACTCTTGCTACCTACAGACGATTATTATTTTTTTTTAAACTTAGAACAGACCTCGAGTAGTGACGGGGTTAAAGAAAGCAATATCTAAATAAACTGCATCTATTTCTATTTCTAAAAGTCCCTCGAAAGAAACAGCGTGATGATAACAATACTTGAATTACAATACGTCGACGAAGTGGCTAATCTTTCCATGGCTGCTTCTCTCGTACTTCATTCCAGCTAACGCCACACGATTTTATTCAGCTGATTGTGCAAAGGAAGCGTGAGACTGTTAATGCTGGTATCAACAACCCTCTCATGGCCGGGACAATTCTAGCATGCTCTCCCATTTAAACCCAAACGATTTTATTTTGCCAAGAGTGAGTACCGGTGCCTGAGTGTCGACAGTCCTCGCGTTTTATCTTCTGTTCGTTCCTTCTCCTCCCAATTATTCTCTTCCGGTTTCTTTATCCCTTTCTTCAGTCTTTATTCCCTGTTATTTCTGCCTCTTTACTAGTTCCCTCTGTCCTTTTAGAAGATGGAGCATGTCTAAGAATGGCCCTGTCTGTCTGCCTCTCACTAATGATTTTCGGAAATGAGGTGCTTCACTTCGCAGACTTTAGGGACTTTAGCGAAGCCACGCCACGCCACGCCACACCACACAACACACCATACCACCCTCTCGCACCACACCATACAAAATCACCCTTCTACACTAAACATCAAGCCATTCTCTCACACCACACCATTCTGTATCACCCTTTATTACCACACGTCACACCACACCAAAGGCATTAATCAAAAGGCCCTGACGCTCCCGCATCTTGTACTTGTTCCTTCTTCCTTTCCCTCTCTCATTCTACCTTTTCATTTCTTCCAGTTTCTCACCTCATTCCATTCCTACCTCTTCCACTTTCCTCCTTCCTTAGTCCCTTTTCTACCTTTTTCACTTCTCTCCTTCCCAAGCTACCCTCCTCCTCAGTGCTTCCCATCCATCCCTTCCCCATCACCGTCCCTGCCATTGTCTCATCCGTACACAATACCGTCATTAGCCTCATGATCACCAGGTATCTACACCATCAACAGAGGTGAACTCTCTCTCTGTCAGGCTCTCCTGAATGACTGATGTATTAAGCTGGCCATTGTGTCACTGGCTGCATTGCTGTTATGGTTAGAGAGTTTTTTTGTAACCCGACGATTGATTGATTGTACTAAAATCTGGCGGCGCAACTGCCAGGGTCATTTGCCGGGAAATCCCTGACCTCTCTCAGCTCAGCTGATGACCAAGTGTAGTCAGACTAGAGAGCTGATTTGGCTAATGACCAAGAAGACTCATTCTTACCTGATAACTATGGTTCAATGAACTTCACCAGCGGTTGGTATTCAAGATATGGCAGCGGACAAGCTTCGCGTCCAGCACTGATGATTCTACAGCTCTTACCGTTGGTGACACAACCACCAGTGCTACTGTATTGCAATGGTGGTGCTAATACCAGTCACTGCTGCTACTACTAATGACAATAGTAATATACAAAGAACGACTAATAATGATAATTATGATGATGGTGACAATTAATTAAGCTGATATGATGATTATCTTGACGAATAGGTTTCTCATGAAAATGGAAATGATCATGAAGACACATATGAAGCTGGAGATGAAAATGAATATGATGCTGATAATGGCAATGGTTATGGCAGTGGTGATGGTGATGGTGCTGATAACACTGAGACTCAGACAGTGCAACATCTACGCCCAACCATTAGTTTAACAGTCAATGATTTATCGATGACCCTGAGCTTCAACCAACTATTTTCAAAATCGAATTTCTTCACTCATGCCTGCCCCTTAACCCTTCCACCAATTTGGATAAAAAAAAAAAAGTGTGAGTTAACTTTGTCCTGTGACCCAGACTTCTGACCTTCTCTGTAACCTGGACTTCTGATTGTTCTAAAAAACGAATTCCTTTATTTTTCCCTTACACTGAAGCCTTCCTCAGTGTTGCGTGTATCTCGAATAAAAACTATTTAACTTGACCTTGCCATGTACCCTCGATATTTGACCTATTGCTCCAACCACAAGAGGTCAACGCATTGGGTGGTTTCAACGCTGTCACCAAATATGATACAAGTCAAATTAAACCACACACAGCCTACACGCAGGTCGAAATTGACGAATTTTGACTGAATGTTCTCAAAATCGTCCCTCTTCGTTCTTGCATTCCCTCCAACCCTCTCACTATAATTTTATCGAAATCGGGGGAAAAAAAAAAAAGTAAAGTTCACACTGTACGCCAAATTCTGACCTAGCTCTGTGATCTTGACCTTTGGTTTATTTTCCTCAAAAACAAAAGTCAACACCTTGGCTGTCCCTCTACCTCTCCGTCAAATTTGTTTCAAAGTGGATACAAATCGAGATATTTTGTTTGCGTATATATACTGGCCGGCAGACAGACATGCAGGCAGGCAGAAAGAGCAGCAGGCAGGTAGACAGGCAGAGGGAAAGACACACACACACACACACACACACACACACACACACACACACACACACACACACACACACACACACACACACACACACACTTGAAAATATAACCACTCTCGATTCGCGCTTCGTGGGTGTACTGTTAATCACTCTGTTAATACCACCGATCAACATCCAAGTCTTACTTCTCACTACAAATGCAATCAGTATTCTAACCACCACCACCACCACCACCACCACCACTACAAGTACTAACCCCACCACTACAGCAACAACAACAACAACTACTACTACTCTGCAATACAGCACAATGCATCACAATACCACAAAATCTCAAATAAAGTCGGAGTATAATGGAGTCCTTGCTATTGTGACAGTGACCTGGTAGCCTCACCCCGTTACCCCTCCTCTCACATAACCTCCTTCCGGCTACCTTCCACCTCTCCCTCCCTCGCTCCCTTCATTAGCTTATCTTCCTCCCTGGTTCCTTCCCTCGCCTGACTACGTTCCTCCCTGTCTCCTTCCTTCCTTCTTTGCCTCCCTCCCTGTCTCCTGTATCGCCTTCTCCCGTCTCGTTAACTCCTTCCCTCCCTTCTTCCTTTCCTACCTCCTCCTCTCCTTCCGTTTCTGAACCCTTTTCCTGCCGACGTCCCATCCCCCCCTCTCTTTCCCATTCGCTCTGTCTCCTCTCCCTGTCTATTTTTCACCTGTCTTCTTCTTTTCTCCCTTCTCCTCCTCTTTGTTTCCTACCTCTCACCTGCTCAACATCCTCTCTGTATCAGTCCATCTTTTCTTTCTGTCTATTCCTCTTCATATTCCTATCCTTGTCTATCTCCTCCAGTTTCAACAAAATCTCTCAAGATATGAAGAAAATTACCCGGTGGTAGAAAGAATAAAGTAGGGAATACGTCATCGGAATGAAGTGGTTAAAAGGGCCTTATTTCTAGGTGTTCATTCTGGAAAATATAAATTACTGTGTGAAAGTGTTATTACGTGTGTCCTACTTCAGTAAAGTTTTTGATACTGTCACTGATGTAGATTATAGCATTAGCTTCAAGAGTCATTTAACTCCTTTACTTCGATACCTTATTTTCTACTCCATATTTGCTATTTTCAGACGATTTTATTACAACCGTGTTCTCTGAAAGCGACACGGACTAGCCTAAGCCTTTGCCTGGCGTGTGAGTGCATCGTTGCGTCTAATAGTTTCTTTATTAACTCAAACCGTTTTAATCTGATCTGGGCCAAATTTTGTGAAAAGGTTGTTGACTGTTTTTGAGAACACTGGGTCGTGGTTAAAGGTGACGCGGCAAGGTCAATTTAAAATTCTGTTACGATTCTGACTAACTTAGTGGAAGGGCAGTGCTAGAATGAAACGATCTGATTTTGAGAAGAATCAGTCAAAGGTCACTGTCAAAGGTTCGGCCCTCTAAGTAAGTGTTTAGCTTGTGTTTGTGTGAACTTAATTTTTCGTGAGGTACATCGAAGCCCACCATCATCATCATTATCATCACTACCACTAATCATAATCATCATCGTTATCGTCGTCATCATCACCACCATCATACCATCCCCATCTTCTTCCTCACCACCATCACCATCATCCCAACCCTATTAATCCACTGTTATAAGAGGGGCTGGACTGGGCAGGATCTGAAGCGGGAAAAATGAAGTAACAGAACTACGAAAATTTGTACCAAGTAGCCAGCAAAAATGAACCACAACTCTTTTCAGTAATATCATACCTGATACGGCGACATACCGGATGGAACCAAGTCATATGGCCAAATATACAAGACAGTTACAAAGCAGGGTTATTTAATTGATTACACCTTGACCCGCTGCACCACCTGCAGGACCTGTGTGATACCTTGTGTGATACTTATTTCTCGCACACGACAATTAACATGGACGGAATCTGACGCAACACAACATGCATGACCAACAAGATTTCATGCATCATTCCTGTACGGCATCCCTACACCAATACACTATTCATAAAAAGCATGTAGCAAAATATAACGATAGGGTCATCATGACTTTGTGCATTATTTGAAGAACAACAGCGAATCATGAAAAATAACCTTCCCTCTCCGAGCTGCGGGTTAGAACAGTGACGTACCTACTGAGAGCAGAGAAGAGGACCAATGTCAAGGTAACTGTGAGTGTGTGTGTGAAGCGGCCACCACTGTGCGGGTCACTGTAACACTTCCCCACCCTCTCCACCACTCCCTCACACCTGCCCACTCCCCCTCTGACACTGCCGTACGACACTGCCCTCCTCCACTGCCAGACGCTACACTCACCACACCCACTTCAACATTATTATTATTTTTTTTTAATGTGTCTACTTTTGCGTGTCTGTTCTACCTTGACGAAATTCCCTCTATTCGACTCATTTGACAGCCAAGTGTAGTCAGACTGGAGGGTTCTTTCGACCAGAATTTAAGGACACTGTCAATCTCTTAATATCAAATGCTCATTGAATTTCACGGAGCAACGTCTTCAATATTTAAGCTGCAGGAGTGGGCCAGTTCCGTCACGTGAGAAGAAGCCGACTATAGACGGAAGAAGAGAGGGGTGGTAATAAAGAAAGAGAAAATACAACAGAAAATAGGTAATAACTGTGTAGTTATATGACGGAAGTTACATGTGTTGCTTGTGATGGGGATTGAGTGTTATATTCACCTCATTATTTACTCCTGAGAGAGAGAGAGAGAGAGAGAGAGAGAGAGAGAGAGAGAGAGAGAGAGAGAGAGAGAGAGAGAGAGAGAGAGAGAGAGAGAGAGAGAGAGAGAGTTCTTTTGACGCACATTCCCCTCATTACCCATTCACTACGAGCACGTCTTTCACTGATTTCATTCTTGCTTCTTCGAGACTTCAGTGAACTTTGAAGAAACGATAACATTTCGATATATTAAAGTTTTCAATAAAGTTTTAGGACACCAATTTTAACAACTGATACGTAAATAGCACACAGAAAGAATACACCTTTACTCTATACCTTTTCCTCGCAGATCAATAATAATTAATCTAACCACACCTGTCTTAACCTGCCTTGTTTGGGTACTGAGGGGAAAATGGCGTCTTCGTGCTGGACTTCAATGTAAGCAAACACGAATATTGTAAGGGAAAATACGGTTGATTTGCGAGAGCGGTTTAAAGAAGAAAAAAAAAGTGGTGATTTTATGTGCCAAAATCACTGAAAGAAAAAGAAATCTCTAAATGTACTGTCCTAAAATTATCGAAGTCCTCCTGGCACCAGACACTATTATTCAGTTTTAGGACGGACCTCTCGTAGTGAAGGGGTTAATGACCTGCCGATATCTTCATAAAATCTGCGGTAAGAAAAACCATACTTTCAGCCACAGTAAATAAGTCTGAACTTAAACACACGCACACACACACACAATACTGATGGATAATTTAACCCTCCTTCGCCTGGCCAACTCTAGTATTCTATTCGAGCTAACACCAGACGATTTTATTCAGCTGAGTGGGCAGGTCCGAATTATCGTCGGTTGAGGAATCTCCCTAACACCTTTTCCTAAGCGATTTGTTTTCCTTACTACTCCTAACTGTCCTCTTCTGTGTTATAGAAATCCTCTCAATATCGCCATAATTTTGCATAAATAATGTTCAGAAGAATATGTCCAAAAATGAATCGCTAAGGAGGAGGTGTTAGGGAGCATCCTTAATCGACGAGAATACGGGCTTAACTGGTGTCATTAACTCTGGCACGGTTAAGAAGGACAATTAGATTTTTCTTTCAGATACCGCAAGACAATGGTATTCATCTTAGAGTATTTCATTCCTGCTAAGGCCAGATGATTCTGTTGAGCTAAAGGTGAATGATACGAGTCTAAGGCCCGCATTCTCGTCAGGTAAGGAGGCTCTCTAACACCTCTTCCTTAGCGATTTATTTTCCAAACTACCCTTTAATATCCTATTGTTCTGCTTCTCATATTTTAATATCGACAAAGATTGCAACGGAGCAGAATCAGAAATAAACCGGTAAGGGAGAGGTGTTAGTAGGCTTCCCAAACCGCACCAGAATATCGCCAAAGGAATGGCAATACAGGAACCATTAACCCTCTCATAGTCAGGACAACTCTAGCATTAAATCCAGCTAAAGCCAGACGATTTTATTCAGCTGAGGAGTCATAGAAACCAGAGAGTTAAAATGAATGCAAGAAACAAGAATGATGGCTTTTATGTGGTCGTGGGAGTTGAGCAAAGGTTACATATATTTCCGCGAATCAACAGCACTTGTGAGTGCCAAACAAAAAGGACTAAAAGGGTGTTGTAAATGTGTACCGTTAGCTGTGTACCGCGGCATCCATGGCTACCGTCACCTGTGTATAGAACCTGCGTCGCATCACAATATAGGTACCCATACTTACTCCTGGGCCGGTATTTATCAACGCTCCTAATTCCTTATGACCATTCATAAGTCTTGTGAATGTTCATAAACTTGTGAAAACTTCTAAGAGTTATTTATTAAGACTCACAAGCGTTGTGAATTTTCACATCTCGGGGTCCCAGTTGTGAGTAGCAAGTAGCTGTCACAAGGACTTGGGAGTTTTCACAAGCGCTAGGGAGGCAAGATGGCCGATCGACTACAGCAACAACAAATCCGTCGTCCACGGAATTTTCGCCCTCGTAGAGACGTCCTGTTTGTAATTTCATATTGCTTTTCTTTAATGCATTTCTTTCAGCTCACATTTCTTCCGTTATTGTAAAATCTAAGGCAATTTTGAACATAGGGCATAACACTGTGTTTCCACATTTTTATTAACACTGTTGTTAGTAAGCTTTTGTATAATGTATTACATTCACCCCAGTTCTTCCATTTTAGTATATTCTAAGATAATCTACAATACAAAGAATAACATTACCGTACATGATGTTTACTTTTCTCATAAACCCTTTTTTAAATTAATAATCATAATCTAAGATGATCTAGAATACAAAGAATAACGTTACCGTACATGATGTTTACTTTTCTCATAAATCCTTTTTTAAATTAATAAGTATGATTTATGGATGTTCTGATATTCATATTATGCATCACTATCAAGTCACTGACACTGAGGTACAAGTATTCCTAAACAGAGTGGAAGGAATCACTGGCTGGATGTGATAAAATATCGAGTCAGGCAGCATTAAGAACACATCTGACAAGGCTACTACATGCTGTTACGAGTACTGTACACGATACGGCTCCTACGGGCTGTTTTTACAGTATAATGCCTTCTATTTGCTTAGTTGATTAAGTTATGCCACACAATGACCGGAACAGAGTGAGGTGCGGCTTTTCGAGTTTAATTGATTCATATAAGAATGTTAAAATAATACACCAGCAATAAGGAGCACATGGATGGAGCTGGGAAGTGCTGCATATCCATCTCACACTGAATTGTATGTTTCTGCGGTGATAATCACTGTTTATTTTGTGTGTGAGCACACAAACGTGAAGAGTTCAGACGGAAACGGTATGTTGTTCCCAATAATAATTGTATATTGGAATATAAATATCGATAAATCTCGGATAATCGACATAAAGTCAAGAGTTGCTTATCAATACTCTTAGTTGAATTTATAGTCCAACATTTGTACCAAATAACCGTCAGACAAGATTATTTGACGACCTACATGTCGCGCATTTTCGTTAAGTGTAGCACGTTTTCACACTCACAAGCAAGTCCTACGAGTATTCATAATCACAGTTGTGAGATTCTCTAAGAGCGTTGGTAAATAACTCCTAGGAAGTTTTCACAACTGTGAGCGGTTTGGGAGGTGTGAGTGCTGGGTTGTGAAGAATCGTAAGGATTGTGATAAATACCGACCCTGGCCTGTGCCGTTATCGCCGGGTGGTGGGTCGTACGTGCCTGAGAGGGACGCCTTCATGTGGTGGCACCGATTTAACCAGGTGGCTCGACTCCCTGGGTATATGGACGGCCCTCAACTAGTTCCTTGTCTACCGAAAGGAGGATGGTGGACCTCAAAAGAATGGCAATTTAAGTCTGTAATCCACTGGGCTCAAGCCGTACATGAGGCAGGGGTTGTAACTACTAGTACTACTAATACTGCTCCTGCTATTACTACTACTGCAGCTATTACTACTACTACTACTACTATATGGTCGCAAAACTTCTTAGCATTGTTTCTTTAACGATTTATTCTGCTCATTACACTTCAGTAACTCTAGTCCGTTACTTATACAATATTAACTACGTCAATATTAATACGACATAAACAGCACAGAAACACTGTTAAGGTGCAATATGCAAAAGAAACTGCTTTGGAAGAGATGCTAAAAAGCCTCCATGCCAGCTGAAAGGCGACCCACAGCCAGGGACAAAAGCATGTATCTCATTCCACTACGCCTACGTCACTCTTTGGATACATTTGTGCTGTATCTTTCCTCCCTGATGCGCCATATAAAATACAATAATCTTTGGGCAAAGAATACTTAATTCCTCTCAACTTAGGATTATTAGCCAACAGAGGAAAGTATGAAGTGCATGACGTGACATTAAACAAACTTGTCCCCAACACACACACACACACACACAATCAAAACACGACACGAACACTTGTTCTGCGGGTCATAGGTGCAGTAGTAATGATAATGATGATGATGATGATGATGATAATAATAATAATAATAATAAAAATCATCATCATCATCATCATAAATACGTAAACAAGACGTCAACATATAAAACGGTTAATCTCGGGATTTTGACCTTTTCGCCACAAGCGCCCCACAGTATACTTAAATAGTCTGGAGGCAGAAATAATAATAATAATAATAATAATAATAATAATAATTTGTTCAAATGCAGATAACAAAAAAACACATTCTATCATACAGTCCTTATGGAAGTATTTCTAAGTGCTATATTCTTGATGTTATTGGAGAATTCGTCGCACCTTTGCGTTAGTGATTTATTAAACATCTATTGCTATTCGTATATTTCTAGTACTGACCCAGTATGTAGCAGCATAAAACTAACCATGTAATGGGCAAAATAAGTGGCTGAGGAGTAGGCGTTAGGAAATCTTCGAAGCGACCGGAATGACGGATATATCACTGGCATTTTACAGTAATGGAAAAAAAATAAATAACCGATTCCATTTTAACTCCTTCACTGTAACGGACCTGAGGATAGGCTACCGTAGTCCAGAAAACACACACACACACACACACAAGGGACGTCTACATCTGCCTGTCTTGACGTATTAATCCCGGACGAAGTAGCTGCAAAAAAATCACCCCCACTCTCACCCGAATGCTCCCTCTAGCTAGTAAGATACCTCTCCATGCCATCCCTCCATCTCATCCTCAATCTTCCTCTTCCCCTCCCCCCTCCGCTTCACTCACAATACACTCTCCTAGTCAACCTCTCATTCCCCTTTCTCTCCACAAGGCCTAACCATCGCGGTGTACTTTCCTTAATAAAGCAAATTTAAAGGTCATACCAACAAAAGTTAAACTGTATGCTTTGTTGCACTAAAAGGACATAAATATACCTCTTGATTTTAATTTTGTTTATCACTCAGTTCATTGGCCTGCCACAAGCAATTTTCAATGCTGACACACAGTATCGTTCATCAATTAAAAATCCATCACCATCATCGATACCTTATCCATATTAATTCATCCACTCAATAAATAATGGGCGACTACAGACTTCACCAGTCTCGAAACTTTTTTTTTTTCCCATACAATTCAGTACAAGCCCCAATACTCTGAGGAACTGTCACTGAAGGCAAAACAGGAAGGATACATGAGAGAAAAGGGGTACAGTGACGCATACATGTGAGCAAAGGGGTACAGTGACGCATACATGAAAGCAAAGGGGTACAGTGACGCATACATGTGAGCAAACGGGTACAGTGCCGCATACATGAGCAAAGGGGTACAGTGACGCATACATGAGAATAAATGGGTACAGTGACGCATACATGACAGCAAAGGGGTACAGTGACGCATACATGAGAGCTAAAGGGTACAGTGACGCATACATGAGAGCAAAGGGGTTGTGACACATAGCCTACATAGGGCAAAAATGATCATACAGAATACAAACACGGTAAGGAAACGCAGTACTAAAAAAAAGTAAACACACATACACACACACATACAAAGAAGCATGTTTACTTTCGTTTACCATCAACTGTTGTGCTCTGTGAAGCCCTTATAACAGAAAATTGGCTCTGGAGGTTCAACGGATATATTTTTTCACAGCTGCAGTGACAAGAGCATATATCACGAACATGAGCTTCCACTCAGGGTATGTGAGCACTGAACACGCCTTGGTAGCACTAGAGAGGCACATCTCCAGGAAGTGGAAGCGATACCGGCTGTTATCCAGGAGGCTCTCTTAGGTCCCTTCTTAACCCCCGAAAGAAGGATAGTGGGCTGCAGAGGGGCCGCTTCAGTTTCCAGTCCCCCGGGTTCACGTCTCGATGAGTCTGAGGCTACACATCATCATCATCTCTTATGGCACAACATGCTTTAGACAGCTTCAGGCGTCTTTTGAGCCAGTATTCTCGTCGGTTAAGGGAGCTTCCTAACACCTCTTCCCAAGCAATATATTTGGCTTATTTCTCCTTGCCGTATTCTTTTTTTTATTATTTAAATCATTCTAATATCATACTGAGCACAAATAGTTAACAAAACGATATCAGCCAGCCAATGAAATATTAAGTCAAGCTGTGTATTTGTGTGTCTATCTGTACGTTTGCTCGTTTCTTTCACGAGAACGGTAACAGATATCGAACTAATTCTTTCTGCATTCGGTTGCGGTAAGACCAGGGAATGCCAAAAAAATGATCTCCCAAATTTTGGCGAACGCACGCGACGCGACGGAAGGATATTGTCGGAAATCGCGACACGCGAAAACATGCAAAAATATTTGTTTTCGACTTCTTGGTCTAAAATGGTCACTGTGGACTCCATAACCGTATGGAAATATGAAAACAGTGGTACTTGCAAATATTTTGTCATGGAAGGGCTATTAGTTGGTCCTGCAAATTTCTGCTGTAAGGAAGAGGTGCTAAGAAACCTCCTTAACCGACGAGAATACGGCCTTTGAGTTTCACACCCAGGCCTCCATGGTAAGACCGTCGCTACTTCATCCGACATCTTTAAACCAATGAGCCGAGAACGTCTTTCCCATCTTAATACCTTCTGATGATTTTATTAAGATCAGGACAGACTTCAAATGGCAGATTTGGATGTAGCCATAATTGATAAACCCCTTCAGTGCATGAGTCGTAAGATGAATGAAATCGTCTGACTGTGGGAAGACGAGTAAAAAGGAAGTCACTCAGTCAAGGGGTGTCACTGAATCTCCTACGATATTTCAGCTGAACAAAATCGCCTAAAATTAACTTGGAAAAGAAAACAATAGCTACCTCGACCATGAGAGAGTTAATATCAGTTGTTAGACGCAATCTAGTAAAGGAAGAAACTAAAGAATATGAGGCAGCCTGATAATGAAGCAATGATAACGAATATAAAGAAGCATAATAATAAAGAATGAGGCAGTATAATAAAGAAGCAGAATAAAAAAAAATACGAAACAGTCCAATAAAGACGCAGATTAATAAAGAATATGAGGCAGCCTAATAAAGAGGCAGATTAATAAAGAATATGAGGCAGCCTAATAAAGAAGACGTACAATAAAGAATAAAGTAAAGCAGTCTAATATGGAAGCAGTAAATAGTTTGAAAGTCCAATAAAGAATATGAAGCTGGTAATAAAAATACAGAATAATAATGTGATGCAGTCTAATAAAGAAGCTCAAGTGTCCCTTCGTCGGCTAATCGAAGCTTCACTCCCGGTACTACACAGACTCGGTGGGGAGCTTCGGTACGGCAACAGGGTACAACGGGCTTTCCTACGACCGGCCCGGATGTACCACGGTTTCATGGTGCCACTGATCTGTGTCTGGCTGCGTGCACGTGTCTTATATTGGTGGTTGTGTATGTTTTAGTTGTGGACGTGTCAGTGTGCCTATATGTCACTGTGTACGGTACGTGTATGTGTGTGTTCATGTTTATGTGTGTACGTGTCTGCCTGTATGTATGTAGGTATGTATGGATGGATGAAAATGTGTGTGTGTGTGTGTGTGTGTGTGTGTGTGTGTA
>JAGKTI010013565.1:0-22855 GCA_018397915.1 Birgus latro
CCACCAACCCTTTTAGTCGCCTCTTACGACAAGCAGGGATACTGGGGGAGAATTCTTGAAAATCCCCTACCATGATTAAATTGATTTAATCAGTGCCAACCCTGTTTTGGTTTTACTAGCATTAAACGAGACAAGGTTGTTTTGTCCCCATTCATTTATCGTAGATAAGTCTTGATTTATGGAGACGGCTGTACTGAGTTGAGAGTTAAGAGATATTAGACTTTTTAAATGGGAGCTTGAGTGTGAATGAACTGTGAAATGTTGAGTCATCTGCACATGAATGGATGGAATTGTGGGTGACAGATAAGAGATCATTAATATGAACCCAGAACAGGGTTGGCATCAGAACTGATCCCTGTGGCACGCCTGCGTTAATTGAGTGGAAATTGGAATATACATCATCTACTTTTACTCTTGTTTTTCCGTCGCTGAGATATAAGGAAAGCAGAGGAACAAAAGACGTTAGTCCATAGCAAGGGAGTTTGGACAACAGGGAATGGTGCCACACTGTCAAAAGCTTTAGAAATATCAAGGGCTACTGAACGAGTTTCTCCATACTGGTCAACTGACTGATGGATGGTATGAGAGTATGTCAATGGTGGATCTTTCGTGGCAAAAACTACATTATCACTAATTAAGTTGTCGGATTCAAGATGTTTAACTAAGAGCTTATTAAAATTTAAAATACTTTACCAAGAGAAAATGTGACAGCTATTGGTCTGTAATCAGAGGGGTCAGAGGAACTTCTTTTCTTTGGAATTGGGTGGATACTGGCTTCTTTCCATGAATTAGGGAATGAAGATGTGTGTATGTATAGTCTGAATAATAATATACTGAAGCTAGAAAAGAGGCAAGTTCTGGGGAACTGGAACTATCTATCTATAGCCAAATGCCCTAATCCCGCAAAGGGTGGCAGCAGACAAAACGCCTCCAAGTCGCTCTGTCACCCACCATTTGACTGCCCTCCCCCCAACTCACTCACCTCTCCCTGGGGAACACTTTTTCAAAATCGCAGGACAGCTCCATTAACAAATGATAACAATTTTATGATGGATTATCTTTCATGATTGTAAATTTATTTATGATAGCCAGATTCTACAGAAATATACAATAATTTACAGTATTACTAAAAATGGTATATATAATTAATTCATGACACCCAAATTGAGAAAATAAAATGTTACTCGAGTACGAAAATTAGGTTTGTTGGCATTTGCAGTGATGTGCTCCAAAGGGCAATGGGTTGATTTGGACCCAAACTCGAATCCCTAAATCATTCAGGTTATGTTAAATTGTTAGGTTTGACTGAACTGGGTTGGGTTACGTTACGCTGTGTTAGGTTAGGTAGGTTAGTAGGGACAAATGATTACTAGTGGACTGATTTTGGAATTGAATCAATCTAACAGTCTGACATGGTGGGTGGCCACTTGTCATGGTTTGAATGTAAAACTGGTACCTTTATAGCTGATATCTTCAACATTACGCCATTGTGCAACTTTTTAAGAGATATCACAATAATTGCGCCAGTGTACTGAGAAAAAAATATATAACTGCGACTGGAAAGCTTATGAACAGGAGCTCTCCTGCAGTTCCACGTTATTCTCTTTAATTGCAAGGTATCTTGCTATTGCTCTGCGCTTCGTAATGCAAATATTTGTAGCAATATCCTATCTCCTTAGCATGAGAGTACTCTGTATCATGAAACGAACCCTATTTTTACCGCATTTTAGTGGTTTATTTTACTTCCGGACTTTGGCCTGGATTTGAAATGGATTGAGACTTAGTTGAGTGAGTTATACCATACGAAACTCACCAACAATTGTGTAAATAAGCAATACACAAGCAATCAGCTCGGGATTCCTCTCTCCTGAAATCAAACGTAAACAATAGACATGCACTCATGTTTACGTGAATTGAAGATGTCCAAACTCCTTTATTTCTTATTGAAATCAAATAATGTAATAAAACATTTCAAAAGGATTTAATTTTTAAGATTTTTTTTACAGAATGCATTCCTTGTTAGCCTAACTCAACATTATTTTCTTGTCCGTAGCCCTTTGTTGCATTCGTGTTTTTATGTACTTAACCCATTTGCGCCCAGTGTCCGTTCTTAAAAAGGAACCCCGGGGTAGGGACCGCGACTGTGAGCCGATAGGCGGAGGGCAATACGCTTAGTACCCTTCCAGCACAGTTCCTCGCACAGGAACCCTAGGAGCTATAATGGGTTAAGCATCGGCAAATCTAGTTCTTTGACCCATTCGCGCACAGTGTCCTCAGTATAGGACAGAACTGGGCATTTTCAAAAGTTAATAAAGAAGGGATCTATGAGCTTAGCGACTATATGATCCGACAGGCGGATGGCAGTACGCTTAGTATCCTTCCAGCACAGTTCCTCACACAGGAACACTGGGAGCTAGTGGGATAATACACATTGTATTTTGCATTCCTCGAAAAGGGTCGATCGGGATTGCCCTCAATAAATCTTTGAAATCTTTGTACAGTACGGGGTTTTCACGTCACGTCATCAATGTGGAGATCGGCCAATGATTGACGGATTGATTGAAATGTTTATTGTTGTAAAGGTATAGTATACCTAGGCGCAGTAAAGATCTAAAGGCTTGGGCGCAATGATGGCTTAACAGTCGATCGCAATCTACCAGTCGATGAGTCTCCCCAGCGTAAGTGCGCTAACGTGGCACCGGCGCGCTATCTAACCTGTACGTGACTCGTACCGGTCTCTTCCATCAAAACTGACTCAGAATCATTGGCACAGTACGTACAAGCACAGCGTACAGGCAGGTTAAGCGAGTGTGATCATACATGAAGGCGTTTACATTACCGGCACTGTGATTATAGTAAATATGAGTGTATCTAAAAGGCCAAAAACGTACCACTTTCATGGAGACTGGAAACATGATTTCTTTTTGACATTGTTTAAAGACAAATGCATGTATGATATGCCGTGCTAGTGTTGCTTTGCCGAAGAAAGGGGATTTAGAGAGACATTTTGAAAGCCTACACAAGAAATATGATCTTGACTTTCCACCTAAAACTAAAATAAGGAAGATTAAAGTGAAAGACTCGAAAGCTGTTAGGAGCACAACAGCATTTGTTTGCTAAACCTATTTTGCAGTCCCAAGCAGCAACTGAAGCATCCTTTCGTTTTGCAAATATTTTAGTGATGCATAAGAAACCTTTTCTGAAATACAGGAGTTAGGGGTTGGAGCCGCCAACCACACGGCGACTGGGGCAGACGACACCAGCTCACCCAACCCCCCCTAGATCACAGGGGGATTACCGCCAATACAGCGCGGCTGGGAACAGGAACGGTCTACTTGTTTAACTTCCCAGCGCCCCTCTTGTGCCCAGGTGGTGGCCCGGAAAGGTAGCAGTCGCCGGCACCTAGTCTCCGGCCGGAGCACAGCTCATCAGGTAAGGGGTGGAGTTTACAACTCCACACAACGCCGCGGTACCAGCCATAGTCGTACCGGGTACGAGGCAGAACCGGCCACAGTCCGTTCCCCAGTTGTTTCCCCGCCACAGGGCCGCGACACGGATGCGTGTCAGTCAGGCAGTACTGGCCAGCAGTCGTCCGTCTGTCTCCTGTCGGCGTTCCCCCCAGAGCGGCACCGCAGTACCAGCCACGAGCCGTGCTGGGCATGAGGCAGGATCGGCCATAGTCCGTCCCTCGGCTGCTAGTGACCCTAGCTCATCGGCACAGGCCATAGCCATCCCAGAGCTCACCTCCTGTGCCCTCTCGACGTCGGCCACAAGTCACATCGGGCCAGAGGTAAGGCAGGCCACAAGCCGCCAGGAAGCTATCCTCCCGGCCACTCAGGCGTCGGCCACAAGTCATGCCAGGCCTAACAAAGAGCAGGCCACAAGCCACCAGGAAACTATCCTTCCCTGTACCCCTCAGACGTCGGCCACAAGTCACGTCGGGTCAGGAGCAAAGCCAGCCACAGTCCGCTTCTCCATTACAGGAGAACCAGCAGTCGGAGAGGACCCTACACCCGAGGCGTGGCAAGGTCTTACCCAAGACCTTGGTTCCCTACCACTCAACCAGGGTGACCAGCTGCCAGACCAGAGCCCCTGCAGATCCCACAGCCGACAATGGGCCCTGTCCATTACTCCCCCAGCCTGAGCTTCCCGTGTGGCGACCCTGACGGCGCCGCCGCCCTCGAGCAGTTGCCGCAGCCCAGCCAACCTGGGTTCCAGTCTCCTGGGTCCCCTGTTGCCCCAGGAGCTGCCCCGAACACCAGGGTGCGACCTACCGGTGGGCGAAGTCTCCCGAAGGCGCTCCCAGACCCGAAGTCAGGCCCGGCTCCTGGCCCTCTTCGGGCCGAGCCCTTAGCCCCACGGCCACATGTGGGGCCCTGCCCAGGAACGCGCCACTCTGCCCCTGTTTCCCTCCTGACGGAGGAATCAACCTGGGCCCACCAGTGTTAACCAAGTGAGTGGACTATCTGTATATGTGTGTGTACCCTTAGACTCAGTTATAGTGTGCATCGACAGATATCTCAAGAGTGATCCCCTACAGTGTATCCTCAAAGTGAAGTGACCAGGAACCCCAAATAAGATTGGACGTGCCGATAGATTGAACGTGGCCTGACCTATATCTTAAAGATAGAGTCCCACCGCCCTGGACAGTCTTTGTGATAATCAGGAAATACCATTGTGTCGTTGTGCCTTGTGTTGGTGTTTACGCTTTCCCTCCCCTGTGTTCAGTTAAACATTCACCCAGCCCTTTGTCCCGACATGCTTAACTCGGGCATACTAAAATACCACAGTTCCCCTTGCTAGTGATCTTTATAGGCACCCCTACCAGAGATAGACTTCCAGCAACCAGGTACCTGAAATACAGGTGTAACATAACTTATATATATATATATATGTAGTGCCGTCCAGTGCTATACGGGTTTTAGAGATTGTAGTAAAATCATTCCTGTGTCCAGAAATATAAATATGTTGTATGTACCATGAGTGTCGGGTTGATAGTACCATACCTGAACCAGAAGGTACAGTGACAGACAGCAATTGTATACAGTGTTCACTTACCCCTGGCCAACCCATTGTAATATCTGTGATGTATTATTGTTCTCTGTTAAATATCTAGAATACATGTGTAATATTTACTGCCTTGTTTTTGTGTCCAGTCCTACTCTTAGGAGTTACCTCCCGGTCTAGAATAGGGACCCGCTTTAGCCTGCGTATTTGAGGGCGAGAAACCGTCCCACAAGTACGTAGCACAACATTGGTGGCTAGCGGTGGTTCTTGACCCGGACAGTGAAAAAGGACTGGAAAACTTTTTGTGAAAATGGCAGCCAAAACACATGTACCCCTACCAAAGTTTGACCAAGAACAATGCGACATCGCTACTTACTTGCAAATGGTCAAGTCATTGCTTGATATAGGTTTTGAAGAAGATAATCAGAAAATAGCTGTCACTCTGCCTTACCTGGGAAGGCGGTAGTTAGTATAGCACCAAAAATAGTCCCAGACCTCACATGGGCCAGATTTACAAAAATTGTTGTAGACGCTATCACCCCATCGTTAGGGAAAGTTGTCGCAGTTTCACAACTAGATGCCCTCAGATATGACGGAGATTTGGACAATAGTTGGTCCAAGCTAGGCGACTCGTCACCGCCGCATACCCAGATGCCGAAATGAATACCCAGGGTGAGCATATCTTTAATACTTTCCTTAGAGTCCTCCCGGGCATGGTTAAGGAACATTTTACCATCCATGACCCGACGGGAAATTTGGACCGCGACGTCCAGCTCATATGCTGCCTTCTCGCATCCCGCCTCGACACGCAACAAATCGGGGTTGTGAGCCGGTTCCCGACGAAACCCCCACCCACGCAGCCCCAACCCTCTCCAGCCCCACCGCGAGACACCTCCGCCTCAGCTCTACCATTCCACCAGGAGGCGGTCGCCCCAGGACGACAGTGCAAACCTCATCACTATCAATCCGTGGGAGTTCACGGCCTGTAACAGCCGCTGCCCACTTCACGACATTCGTGAACAGCTCAAAGTGGCACACAGAAGAAGAGCCGATCCACCGAGGCGCCGCCCAATGCTGGCAGTAGAGGAGGGCCCTGCGAACCCCCAACCCCCTCTCGTTGAGGAACCTGACGCCGGCTGCGAAACAAAGGCCCAACTGGCGCTGGATTTTTAGGATTGCCCCCACACCTCCCCACGGTGGCGGGGGCCACCTCTGCCCAATACCGACCCCCGGTTTATGATAAAATGAAATTACAGGGGGTCAAGGCAAGACTCCTGGTGGACACAGGAGCCGCCAGGTCTTGCTTATATACACACTTTTACTCCCGCCACCAAGGATTTTTTGGGCCCCTTCTCTCCACTTCAGCCTCCTTATAGACACGGGGGAAGGCTCCCTGCCTATCCGTGGGGAAACACGGGCCCTACAAGCGACGATGCATCAATGAGCCTCCACTCGTCATCCATTCATCATATTTGACTCGTCCTGCCGCGCGTATGACGGTTACTTGGGGCTAGACGTACTGCAAAAGCTCCACACGCACATAGACTGCCACGGGAGACGACTTCAGTTTCGGCAGCCCCCCCAAGAACCCAAAAGCATATGTACGTGCACAAGCCAGGACAGCGTCCCCCCCCTCCTCCTAAGCCGGCCCCCGGCCCCACATTCCCCGCGACCGTCGCATTCTCTCTCACCATTCCTCCCCACCACGAAGCGTGGTTAAAAATCAACAAGCCCACAGGGACCCATTCCCTATTTTCCCCCAGTGTCCCCACCGGGCCCCTCACTGCCTGCCTAATGTCGCCGACCTTCCTTCCGCCCCACCTGAACGCCATCAAAGTAGCGAACCTAGCAGCTACACCCCTCACTCTGCCGAAGGGACTTTTGGTCGTCGACCTAGAGCCAGCAGAGCCGTGCGACACCCCACCCCTAGAATCACACCTTTCTCCCCTTCCTCCGTTGCCTGAACACTTACCTGCACATCAGGCTGAGACGCTACACCACCTACTGCTCGAGCACCAGGATCTTTTTTCAGCCGGGCCCGCCGACTTGGGGGCATACGACGTATTTAGCCCTTGAGATTCACACCATTGGGACCCCCATTTGGCAACCCTCTCGCCAGAAGAACCCACACCAATGGCCTGAGGAGGACCTGCAAGTTCAAGAAATGCTGGACGCCGGCATCATAACGCCCTCTACCAGCCCCTGGTCCTCCCCTGTTGTCTTGGTTCAGAAGAAAGACGGCACTCAATGCTTCTGCGTCGACTACCACCATTTAAACGATGTAACTACAAAAGATGCCACTCCTCTCCCCCGAAGAGACGACTCCCTAGACTCCCTACACGGCTCCACCTGGTTTTCCACATTGGACCTCCAGTCAGGGTACTGGCAGGTCCCCGTCCACCCCCAGGATCAAGAGAAAATGGCTTTCTCCTGAGCAATGGGAAACTGTATCAATATAACGTTCTCCCCTTTGGGCTATGCAACGCCCCAGCCACCTTCTTCCGCCTCATGGAGTCTGTCCTCAGCGGTCTGACATGGGAAGTCTGCCTGGTGTACCTCGATGACGTGATCGTATTTAGCAAGACATGGGCTGATCACCTGCACCGCCTCCGACAGGTGTTTCAGTGGATGCGCCAGGCTGGGTTAAAACTCAAGCCCACTAAATGTGTTCTAGCCGCCCACTCGGTCCCCTTCCTAGGACACATTGTCTCGGGGAAAGGCATCTCTCCAGATCCCGAAAAATTAAAAGCCATCGCCGATCAACCTCTTCCCCAAGACGTACACCAAGTCCGTGCCTTCCTAGGCCTTGCGTCATACTACCGACGGTTCATAAAAGGGTTTGCCGACCTTGTGAAACCGCTCCATGACCTCACTAAAAAGGGTGAGCCCATCGTCTGGAGCAACGACCGTGTCGCCGCATTCCACTCCCTAAAGGAGAAGCTTGTTTCCTCCCTCATCGTCGCCTTCCCGAACTACAACCTCCCCTTCAGGTTGTATACCAACGTGTCCCTGGTAGCCATAGGTGCCGTCCTGGCCCAGGTCTAGGAAGGGCGCGAGCACATCATAGCTTGTGCCAGCCGCACCTTAAACCCTGCCGAACGCAATTACGCCGCTAACAAGCGCGAATGTTTGGGCATCATCTGGGCCCTTGATTACTTCAGGGCCTACCTATCGGGCACCAGTGTCACCGTCATCACGGACCACCAATCCCTCCAGTGGCTACGGAAGTCAGCCACCCACAACGCCCAGCTCCTCCGCTGGCGTGAATCACTGGAGGAGTTTGATTACGAGATCGCGTACCGGCCTGGGAAATTACACACCAACACCGATGCCCTCTCCCGCCCGCCAGTGCAATCGCTCCTCCCTCAGTCCGATTTGATCCAACACTGGCAAAATCGAGATCGGCCTCCCTGGATTCCCCAGCACCTTTTCAACAAACTTCACCTGCAAGGGGACCAACTCTTCACGCCTTCAGGCCACATTGTCCTTGACCCGGACTCCGCCATGAGCTTCCTCACTCACCCACTCGGACAATGGGATCCACCTGGGTACAAAGAGGCTGACTCAGGTCTTCAACGACCTCTACTGGGCCCCCAACCCCACTACCCTAGCCCAGCGTGTCACCCAGGCGTGCCAAGCATGCTGCCTAGGGAAAGACATTACCCATACGGCGGGTCCTACCGGCAAGATCACCGCCCACAAGCCCTGGCAGCTTTTGTCTGTTGACGTTGTTGGACCCCTGCCACCCAGGTCCGGCTACCGATACATCGTCACTTTCGTCGACGTCTATTCAAAGTTCCTTATCGCTTGCCCGACCAAGGAACACACTGCCGTCGCCATAGTCGACGCCCTCATGCGCCACGTCTTCCCCTACTTTGGCATTCCTCAGGCCATTCACTCCGATAATGCCCCTGAATTTATGGGGCAAATATGGAATGAACTGTCCGTCCTGTTCGGGTTCTCCATTTCACACTCCTCCCCCTACTGGCCCCAAGGAAATGGGGTTTGTGAGATGAGCCATCGAACCCTCTTAAACCAGGTTAGGACCCGAATCCAGAGTACCCAGGATCAGGAGTGGCCTGCCCACGTCCAAATCATCCAGTGGGGGATGAACACCTGTCCCCGCGCCGATGGCATCACCCCCCATGAACGGGTATTCGGGGAGGCGCCCCTCCTCCTCCCTCTCCGACAACATCTCCAACCCCCCGCTCCTTCCTCCCTCACGGACCCCCTATATCACCTGAAGCATCGCCTACAACACCTGCGCAGACACCAGGACGCACAGACGGATTCCTCTCCTACTAACCCTTACAAACCAGGTGACGAGGTTTTTGTGGCCTGTTTGCCCACCCCCAGTGAGGTTGCCCCTCGCTTTATGGGGCCATACACGGTCACGAAAGTTCCCAACCCCTTCCAAGTCGTCATCGACTACCATGGGACACCCCACACCTACAGGAATCGCCACGTCCGCCCCTCCCGGGACTCCACAGGGCCTTCCGCACCCACCCCAACCATGAGAGCCAGTCCAACACCACCCGCTCCCCAGGAAGAGCGCTTTGTATATTATTCCTCTCCCTCCCCTTCCACCCCGGCTTCCACCGCCACACCACCACACGAGACCCCTACACCCTGCCTGTGCACCACACTAACCTCACTGCCGCGCTCCCCCGCCGCCGCGCCACCCACTCCACGTGCTCACCGCACACCTGCCGGAAATGCCACGCCGGCCTCCCCACGCTGCGCACCCAGCTCAACCCCCACCCCGCCAACCCCGCCAATCAACCATACCACGCTACTCCGCACTCCGCCCTGCCCCGCCCCGCCTTCCCTTTCCTCGTCGCCGCCCACTCCTCAACTAACCCCAACCACGACCCGTTCCGGGCATATTTCACGCCCACCAGCTCGCTACACTTTAACCCCTACGCCCACCCATTCGCCCAGTAGCGACCAACCGCCCACCCCACCCCCAACACCACCCCAATAACCCTCCCTACTCCACACCTCATGTGGAAGAACCCACCCCGCTCCATTCCCAGAGGGACACCGCACCCACACTCCACCGGCAATATAAGCCGCACCAGGCTGCCTCTAGCCAGCATTCGCTTCCAGGACACCACTGCCACCACCACCATACGTGTCACAAGAGTCACCTGGATTCCCACCTTCGGGCGAAACCTACGTGTGAGGAGCAAGCGACACCTACTACACCTCCTCCGGCAGGCGAACCACCCTTCCACCCTACGGGTCGCCTACGCGCCCCAACTCAACACCAGTGTGGCCTCCGACCACTGGACGTCCTTCCTCAGCCACCTCAACCCTATCCACCGGATGGCCAACGCTCACCTGTACCACCTCCAGTCACGGGGTCGTGACTTCTTCACCGAGGAGGGTGGTGAAATACAGGAGTTAGGGGTTGGAGCTGCCAACCACACGGCGACCGGGGCAGACGACACCAGCTCCCCCAACCCCCCCTAGATCACCGGGGGATTACCACCAACACAGCGCGGCTGGGAACAGGAACGGCCTACCTGTTTAACTTCCTGGCTCCCCTCTTGTGCCCAGGTGGTGGCCCGGAAAGGTAGCAGTCGCCGGCATCTAGTCTCCGGCCAGAGCACAGCTCATCAGGTAAGGGGTGGAGTTTACAACTCCACACAACACCGCGGTACCGGCCATAGTCGTACCGGATACGAGGCAGAACCGGCCACAGTCCGTTCCCCAGTTGTTTCCCCGCCACAGGGCCATGACACGGATGCGTGTCGGTCAGGCAGGACTGGCCAGCAGTCGTCCGTCTCCTGTCGGCGTTCCCCCCAGAGTGGCACCGCAGTACCGGCCACGAGCCATACTGGGCATGAGGCAGGATCGGCCATATTCCGTCCCTCGGCTGCTAGTGACCCTAGCTCATCGGCATAGGCCATAGCCGTCCCAGAGCTCACCTCCTGTGCCCTCTCGACGTCGGCCACAAGTCATGTCGGGCCAGAGGTAAGGCAGGCCACAAGCCGCCAGGAAGCTATCCTCCCGGCCACTCAGGCGTCGGCCACAAGTCACGACGCGTGGCAAGGTCTTACCCAAGACCTTGATTCCCTACGACTCTACCAGGGTGACCAGCTGCCGGACCAGAGCCCCCGCAGACCCCGCAGCCGACGACGGGCCCTGTCCACTACTCCCCTGGCCCAAGCTTCCCGTGTGGCGACCCTGACGGCGCCGCCGCCCTTGAGCAGTTGCCGCAGCCCAGCCAACCCGGGTTCCAGTCTCCTGGGTCCCCTGTTGCCCCAGGAGTTGCCCCGAACACAAGGGCGCGACCTACCGGTGGGCGAGGTCTCCCGAAGGCACTCCCAGACCCGACGTCAGGCCCGGCTCCTGACCCTCTTCGGGCCGAGCCCTTAGCCCCATGGCCACATATGGGGCCCTGCCCAGGAACGCATCACTCTGCCCCTGTTTCCCTCCTGATGGAGGAATCAACCTGGGCCCACCAGTGTTAACCAAGTGAGTGGACTATCTATATATAAGCACTGGACGTGCCGATAGATAGAACGTGGCCTGACTTATATCTTAAAGGTAGAGTCCCACCGCCCTGGACAGTCTTTGTGATAATTAGGGAATACCCATTGTGTCGTTGTGCCTTGCATTGGTGTTTACGCTCTCCCTCCCCTGTGTTCAGTTAAACATTCACCCAGCCCTTTGTCCCGACGTGCTTAACCCGGGCATACTAAAATACCACAGTTCCCCTTGCTAGTGATCTTTATGGGCAACCCTACCTGAGATAGACTTCCGGCCACCAGGTACCTGAAATACAGGTGTAACGTAACTTATATATATATGTAGTGCCGTTCAGTGCTATACGGGTTTTAGAGATTGTGGTAAAATCATTCCTGTGTCCGGAAATATAAATATGTTGTATGTACCATGAGTGTCGGGTTGATAGTACCATACCTGATCCAGAAGGTACAGTGACAGACAGCAATTGTATACAGTGTTCACTTACCCCTGGCCAACCCATTGTAATATCTGTAATGTATTATTGTTCTCTGTTAAATATCTAGAATACATGTGTAATATTTACTGCCTTGTTTTTGTGTCCAGTCCTACTCTTAGGAGTTACCTCCCGGTCTAGAATAGGGACCCGCTTTAGCCTGCGTATTTGAGGGCGAGAAACCGCCCCACAAATACGTAGCACAACATTTTCAAGACGTAGAAATGGTGAAGCAACCTTTCATTGATGATGGAAATTGTTATGCTACGTATTTGTGGGACGGTTTCTCGTCCCTCAAATACGCAGGTTACAGCTGGTTCTTATTCAGGACCGGGTTGGCAGTTCTAAGGAAAGGACTGGACACAAAAACAAGGCCGTAAATTGTTATACACATGTATTAAAAATATCTTCCCAGAAACAAAATATACATCAATAGATACACTAGATGCTGGGCTGGCAGGAAGCGGGTTAACACAAGATTTTACTTGACTGGAAATCTGTCTCTATACTGGCTTAGGGAAAGTATGGTAATATTTACCCAGCACTTATGGCACTTAGATTACACTTATAATTCAGGACACAGAAATCACTTGCTACAATTTCCCAATCTAGTATAGCACTGGACGGCACCAATACACAGACACAGTTACGTTAACACCTGGTGTCGACAGACACTCACTTGGCCGGAAGCCTACCTCGAATGGAGTCTGCCGCGCTACTATACACTGTGAGGGGGGACTGAGGTGTTTTAGGGAGACACTTGGAGATGACTATCGTATCGTGACTTACGTGCCAGGACACTGGGGCGGGAGGAGGTTTAATGCACAGGGGGGGGGAGAGGCACGTTTGGTATAAGACAATTTCTTTTACTTGTCACCATGGTGTTTCACTTGCGTGCCTGTGCACTAGGGAGGGAGAATTTATAATGAACAAGGGAATGGCATGATCGTTCTGTTGGTCACTGTGGTGTTTCGTTCACTAGGGGATGCACGGGACTCGTGATACACGCTAGGCCAGAAATACTAGTGGGCTCGTCCAATTTTATACTCTGGGCTCCTGGTCACTTTACCACTAGAATACACTATAAGGAATCACTCACCTGGTATACACTAACATACACATACATCCAGGTTTAGAAAGCACACACTGTTAAAGTCCACTTGCTTCACTATCACTGGTGGGCCACAGGTCAATTCCTCCGTCCGGAGGAGTGACAGAGTGACACACCCTGGGTGGGATAGTCGTGGGGCTAAGGGTTCGGCCGAAAGAGAGCCAGGAGACGGGTCAGACGTCGAGTCTGAGAGAGACTCAGAGTGGTCTCACCAACTGGTAAGTCGCGCCCTGGTGTTCAGGGCAACTCCCGGGGTGACTGGGGACCCAGGACACTGGAACCCGGGGTGGCTGGACTGCAGCAACTGCTGGAGGGCGGCGGCGCCGTCAGGGTCGCCACACGGGAACCTCGTGCTGGGGTGGTAGTGGGCCAGTCTGGGCATCGGCTGCCACGTCTGCTGGGGCTCCGCCTCGGCTGCTGCTGCTCACACTGGCAGAGTCGCAGGTAACCAAGACCTCGGGTGAGGCCTTGCCACATCTCAGAGGAAGGGTCCTCTCTGGCTGCAGGATTTCCTGTGGAAGAAAAGCGGACTGTGGCCTGCTTTACCTCCGGCCTGACGTGACTCGTGGCCAACGTCGTGACGGCACAGGGGACTACAGCTTCCATGCGGCTAATGGCCTGCTCTACCTCTGGCTAGTGGCCAATGTCGTGGTGGCACAGGGGGGTTGTAACTCTGGTGCGGCTAAGGGCCTGTACCGTGGAGTGAAGAGGACTAGCAGCAGAGGGATGCACAATGGCCAATCTTGCCTCGTACCCAGCACGGCTTGTAGCCGATACTGCGGCGCCACTCTGGGGGGAACGACTACAGGAGACGGACGACTTGTGGCCTGCCCTGCCCGACTGATAAGACTTACGACCTGTATCGCGGCCCTGTAGCGGGGATTCAACTGGGGAATGAACTGAGGCCGGTTCTGCCCTGTACCCGGTATGACTGTCGCCAATTCCGCGGTGTTGCGTGGAGTTGCAAACTCCACCCCTTACCTGGTGAGTGGCCAGAGACTAGGCGCCGGCGACTGCTACCTTCCCGGGGCGTCGGCTGGGAGTAAGAGGGGCGCCGGGGAGGGATACAGGTGCACCATTCCTGTTCTGAGCCGCTCAGTGTTAGCGGCGGACCCCCGGTAGTACTTTGGGGGTTGGGGGTGCTGGTGTCTGCACCGGGCCGTCGCGTCATCTGCAGCCTTTACTTCTAATTTCTGTATTTCAGAAATGTTTTATTTGATAAATTAAAGAATAAGAATTAATGCAAGCAGTAAAAAAAACAAAAATGCATCTGTCTTGCCAATCTGTGACGAGACAGGTAGAGGCAATGGGTGAAGACCACTGAGCTCTATCATATGAAAGGACTTTCTCATGGGTAGCGTCGCGTAGTTTGTGTGCCTGCCACCAGGGGCCTATAGGGCGGCGCTGATGATATTTTGTGCCGTTATGCTACGTATTTAAGGGTCAACTACTTGTCCCTCAGATGCGTATGCGAGTGGTAGGAGCTTAACCTGCCACGTCTCTGAGAGTCGACTTCTTGCCCCTCAAACACGCAGACTTACAGTGGGTTCTTTTTCTGGACCAGGTCAGTATACTAGGGAGAGGACAGGATACAAAAACACAGCAGTAACAACTGACAAACATATATTCCAAAGTATAATCCCAGAGACAAATGATACATATACCATTACAAGGGAAAATGGGTTAGCTGGTGATTGGCTTTAGACAAGTCTACGCAGAAGTTAGATGACTCTACCTGCCGTGGGAAAGTATGGTAGTATGAACACAGTATTCATGGCTGAAATGCAGGGCACTGTTACACGGCGAAATATCGAAGCTCCCCATCAACTTTACCTGGGCAAGACAACCACCCCAGGAGGAGATACCCAGGGAGCGGAAGTGAGCGGCGTGTGCTCCGCTCAAGACGGGCACACCTGTACCTATCCCACGTGCCCCTCTCGCGCTCAGGTGAACCACCATGCAGGTAGCAGTAACAGTGCATTACACCTCCGCCGTACCAGCCATCCCCAGGTTCAGGGTGGGGCTACTCCTACAGCCACAGACAGCAATCCAGAGTCGGTCAGTAGCCACCCACCTGCTGCTTCCCTCCCTCAGCCATACCGGGTGATGGCCACCTTGCTGCATACGGGGAGGAGACGGCCACCTCGCCACCCCGCTATATCTCCATAAAAGGAGGAATAGTGGCGGTCACCTTGCCGCACGTGCTCACACCGGGTGACGGCAACCTAGCCGCACACGGGGAGGAGACGGCCAACAGCCGCCCTCCCTATAACTCCATAAAAGGAGGTAGAGTGATGGACATCTTGCCGCATGTACTCACACCGGGTGATGGCCACCTTGCCGCACGTACTCACACCAGGTGACGGCCACCTAGCCGCACACGGGGAGGACACGGCCAATAGCCGCCCTCACTCTAACTCCATAAAAGGACAGATAGTGACGGCCACCTCGCTGCACTTACACACACTGGGTGACAGCCATCTAGCCGCACATGGGGAGGAGTCGGCCACTAGCCGCCCTTGCTCTAACTCCATAAAAAGAGGGAAGGTGACGGCCACCTCGCCACACCTAGGAGACGGCCACCCTGCCGCTCCACCAAAAGAAGGGGCACAAGAAAGTGCCCTCACACTCTCTCCTCACACAGACGTCCTCGCCCTCGACCAGCAGCTGGAGGAGGCCTGGCAAGGACCCTTGGTATCGGGAGTCCTAGCCCTCTCCCTCCACCCCCAGAGACCCCAGCCCCTGTCGGACTGTCACACCAAGCTGCCACAGCCCAGACCTGACAGAGGCCCAGCGACAAGACTGCAGCCCTGGGACCAGTCAAGACGTCCCTAGGACCCCGGGATGAGACCTCTCCAGCCCCAAGCGACGCCCCTGGAGTAAGCGTAGCCAAACACGCCTCCTTGCCTTGTTCGGGCCCAGCCCCTAAGCCCGGGGCCCCCTCTCCCCCCCATACTCATGTGGAAGGGCCCACCCTCTCCTGCATGGCCCTCTGATAACACCCGGACGAAACTCTACAGGTCGGCCACCGGAAGTCCTGGCGACCAGGGGCATCCTGACGCAGGCCGCCAACCAACCCCAGCCCTCTCCTGCCCCAAGTCCCCTGGTTCTGTCTATCCCTGTGTGTTATTGCTATTTTCCTGTAAGCTGTGTATTCATGTTGTGTCAGAGTAGTAATTTGTTGGTAATATCCATGTAAGGTTGTTCCCCTGCCTTTTTATGCCCTGTTCCCTCTGATTGCCTTAATAGAGCCCAACCCGGTCTAGAAAGAGAACCCCGCTCCTGGCTCGTGTATAAGGGATGAGAAGTCGCACCCAAATTCACGCAGCATAACACTGGTGGTCGGCAGTGGTTCTTGACCCGGTGGAAGGCAACAGGGGAACAAGGGAAACTTCGGCAAAATGGCAGCAAAACCACACGTTCAAATACCCAAATTTGCTTTGAACAGTATGACATCCACACATACTTGGAAGTAGTAAAATCACTATTAGACATAGCCTTTGACACAGACATGCAGAAAATAGCAGTAACACTCCAACTGCTGGGTAAGGAAGTAGCCACAATTGCACCCAAGATCCTCCCGGACTTAACATGACCGGTATTTACTGAACTAGCGACCCAGGCAGTCACCCCATTTTTAGGTAGAGTCATAGCATTGTCACAGCTCGACTCCCTAACCTACGACGGAAACCTTGACGACTCACTTGTCCAGGCCAGGCAACTTGTCACCACCGCATATCTGGACTGTACTAAGGAAGCCCGGGATCAACACATCTTCGATACCCTGATCAGGATCCTCCCCAGTGCTATCAGGGAGCACTTCATCATACAGGACCCCACGGGAGACCTGGATAAAGATATCCAACTCGTGCGATGCCTACTGGCCACACGTTCCACCCTTCAACACATCGGCGCCGTAACCCAAGAAATGGAGCCACACCACAACCCAGGGCCACCTCCAGCCCCACCAAGTCCTCCATCGGCGCCCTTCATCCCCAATCTAATTTCCATTAACCCGTGGGAATTTATTGCGTGCAGCCACCGATGCCCACTCCACGACATCCAGGAGCAGCTAAACGCCGCCCACGTAAGACGGCCTCCCAAGGACGACGTAAAGTCTCCTTCCTCAACTAAGAGGGTGCCAAGGATGACGATCCATCCGCCAAGCTTCGGAAAAGCAAACCTCGACGGAAAAGACGTTCCCCACCTTCTCCCCGAGCTCGCTCTCCTCCTCCTACGTCTTCTACTATACCCTCTCCTACTCCTAACTTTCTCACTTTCCCACACACCACTTTCCCCGCTACCATCGCCTCCTCCCTTCCTACTCTCCCTCAGCACGAGGCCTGCCTCCACCTTAACAGGTTCACCGAAACCCCACCTTCTGCTCCTCTGACCCACCTTCTGAAACTATATCCTCCTGACTACTATCTCCCACCTGTCACCTCTCACCAACCACCTCACAAGTTCCCACAACCCTAAATCCCACATTTGAGCCAGACACCCCTTCCTCCACTCCCTTTGCCTCATCTGCATCCTCACCCACCCTCTCCCCTCCCCCGGCGACCTCACCTCACCCCCTGCCACCACACCGCTCTCACCAGCCCAGCCACTGGACCAGACAACTCCTGAATCACCCCCGGCCACATAACCATGTTCCAGACACTCCACTCGCAACTCTCCACACACACACACCACCCTCGCCAGGCTGCTCCAGTACAGATCCACCACCCCCAACCATCCCCACTATGGCATCTTCAAGCACACTTACCACCACCGTTACCAGCTCAGAGTGGACTTCCCAACCACCATAAAGATATGCCTCCACCCCCTCACCTACCCCCCCAACCCCTCTGACGATCTCAACTCGCCTCTCGCCTCGCGCCGCTGCAGCACCACCACCAACGCAGCCACCACACCTGGAAAGCCCAACACCGCCAACAGCCCCACCACCATGCCCCAGACATTCCACCCACAGCTCTCCAACCACGTCACCCCCGCCAAGCCACACCTGTGCACACCCACCACCACACCAAACAAGTCATACGCCACCCCTGGCCAAACCACCACGCTCCAAACACCCTACCTTCCCCGCCCCCAACACCGCATCACCTCACTCGCACACCTATGCTACCTCTCCTGAGTCACATAGTGCCCAGTATCCCACAACCCTTAATCCACCACCTCCACCATCATCCACCAACCACCGGCATAGAACATCAGCCCTCCCGTCAGTGGCCAGCATACAGCCACAGCCCATCATCACCGTTGCATCATCACCAGCTATGAAGATCAGCCGTGTCACCTGGGCCCCCATCACAGGCAAGAAAAGACGTGTTTGTGGAACATTCCACCTACGGTGCCTCCTCCAGAAATCACCCCAACCCTCCACACTGTTCATCAATTTTTCTACTAGCCACCAACCAGATTCCTTCACCACCCACTGGACCTCCCTCCTGCAACACCTCACACCACAACACCAGTCCGCCACCACCCATACCTACCACCTCCAGGCACGGGGACATGACTTTTTCGCCACCAACAGTGGTGAAATGCAGGGCATTGCTACACGGCAAAATATCGAAACTCCCCATCAACTTTAACTGGGCAAGACAACCACCCCAGGAGGAAATCCCCAGGGAGCGGAAGTGAGTGGCACTCGCTCTGCTCAAGATGGGCACACCCGTACCTCTCCCGCGCGCCTCTCTCACGCTCAGGTGAACCACCGTGCAGGTTTCAGTAACAGTGTATTACACCTCCGCCGTAACAGCCATTGCCAGGTTCAGGGTGGGGCTACTCCTACAGCCCCAGACAGCATTCCGGAGTCGGTCAGCAGCCACCCACCTGCTGCTTCCCTCCCTCATCATACCGGGTGACGGCCACCTTGCCGCATACGGGGAGGAGACGGCCGCCTCGCCTCCCTCGCTATAACTCCATAAAAGGAGGAGGAGTGATGGTCACCTTGCCACACGTGCTCACACCGGGTGACGGCAACCTAGCTGCACACGGGGAGGAAATAGCCAACAGCCGCCCTCGCTATAACTCCATAAAAGGAGGCAGAGTGACGGCCACCTTGCCGCACGTGTTCATACCGTGTGACGGCCACCTTACCGCACGTACTCACACCGGGTGACGGCCACCTAGCCACACACAGGGAGGAGACGGCCAACTGCCGCCCTCGCTCTAAATCCATTAAAGGAGGTATAGTGACGGCACCTTGCCGCACTCTCTCACACTGGATGACAGCCACCTAGCCGCACACGGGGAGAACACGGCTCCGAGCCGCCCTTGTGCTAACTCCATAAAAGGAGGTATAGTGATGGCCACCTCACCACACTCACTCACACCGGGTGACGGCCACCTAGCCGCACACGGGGAGGACACGGCCAATAACCGCCCTCATTCTAACTCCATAAAAGGAGGGATAGTGACGGCCACCTCGCTGCGCTTACACACACTGGGTGACTGCCATCTAGCCACACACGGGGAGGAGTCGGCCACTAGCTGCCCTTGCTCTAACTCCATAAAAGAAGAGAAGGTGACGGCCACCTCGCCACACCAAGGAGACAGCCACCCTGCCGCTCCACCAAAAAAGGGGCACAAGAAAGTGCCCTCACACTCTCTTCCCACAGAGACATCCTCGCCCTCGACCAGCAGCTGGAAGAGGCCTGGCAAGGACCCTTGGTATTGAAAGTCTTAGCCCTCTCCCTCCACCCCCGGTGACCCCAGCCCCTGTCGGACTCTGTCACACCAAGCTGCCACAGCCCAGACCTGACGGAGGCTCAGCGACGAGACCACAGCCCTGGGACCAGTCAAGACGTCCCTATAGGACCCTGGGACGAGACCTCTCCAGCCCCAAGCGATGCCCCCAGAGTAAGCGTAGCCAAACACGCCTCCTGGCCCTGTTCGGGCCCAGCCCCTAAGCCCGAGGCCCCCTCTCCCCCCCCGTACTCCTGTGGAAGGGCCCACCCTCCCCTGCACAGCCCTCTGATAACTCCCGGACGAGACTCTATGGATCAGCCTCCAGTCAGCTACCGGAAGTCCTGGTTACCCGGGGCAACCTGACGCAGGCCGCCAACCAGCCCCAGCCCTCTCCTGCCCCAAGTCACTTGGTTCTGTCTATCTCTGTGTGTTATAGATCTTTTCCTGTAAGTGTGTATTCATGTTGTGTCAGAGTTGTAATTTGTTGGTAATATACGTGTAAGGTTGTTGCCCTGCCTTTTTATGCCCTGTTCCCTTTGATTGGCTTAATAGAGCCCAACCCAGTCTAGAAAGAGAACCTCGTTCCAGGCTCCGTGTATAAGGGACGAGAAGTCGCACCCTAATTTACGCAGCATAACAACGGCACTTCTGTTACAATGGCATATTTGGCAAGTATGACTATAATGACCTCTATACCAACAGTATTATAGCTGTTATGCTACGTATATGAGGGCCAATGTCTTGTTCCTCAGATGCGTATGCAAGAGGTGGTGTGTTTTACCTGTCACATTTCCGAGGGTCAACTTCTCGCTCCCTCAAATTCGCAGACTTACAGCGGGTTCTTTTTCAAGACCGGGTCGGCATTTCAAGGGAAAGGACAGGACACAAAAACAAGTCAGTAACCATTCACAAACATATATTCAAAGTTCAATCTCAGAGGCAAATACAATATGCACTTTTACATAGATTCTGGGTTGGCCAGAGATGGGCAGGTGGCAGGTTTTTGAAATACGTGAGGAAGAGAAGCAGGCTGCAGACGCCACCGACACCCCCAGCCCCAGAAGGCCCACCAGGGGTGCGCAGCCTACCCACAGTGGCTCTGGGCAGGAACGGCCCACCTGTGTGACTCCTCGGAGCCTCTCTTGCTCCCAACCGGTGCTGTGCGGAGGTAGCAGTGAGAGGCACCTAGGCTCCGGGAGGAGTTCCAATCGGCAGGTCGGGTGGAGTTGCCTGGACAACTCCACACAACGCCGTGGTATAGGCCACTAGCCATATCGGGTAAGGGGCAGAGTAGGCCATCGTCTGCTCCCCAGTTGCTATCCCACTGCAGGAACTGCAGCATAGGCCATCAGCCTTGTCGGGACGAGAAAGAGTAGGCCATTGTCCACTCCTCTCCTGCAGTCTCCCCCCAGAGTAGCACCGCGGTATAGGCCACTAGCCGTACCGGGTCCGAGGCTGGACAGGCCATCGTCTGTCCCTCTGCTGCCATCTCATGTAGAAACCACGGCACAGGCCATTAGCTGTATCAGGCACGGGGCAGAGTAGGCTATCGTCCGCTCCCCTCCTACAGGAGACTCTTTCCCCCTTCGTGGAGACAGGGTAGAGCAAGCCTCGACTTGCGTTTTCCCTGGAGTATGACGGGACAGGGGGACCGCCGTGCAGTGCTACAGGCATCGGGGAGGCAGAGCAGGCCATCGTCTGCTCCTTACCCTCTAGTCCCAGGATAGCTACCGAAGGGGAATTCCCTTGCCTAGCCCACCTTGTTTCCTGTGGCTGGGTGGGACGTACTCCCTCTCCTCCAAGAGGTGAGTCCAGGGGAGACCCTTTCTTGGAGCCGTGGCAAGGCCCTATTCAGGGCCTTGGCTCCCTCCAGTCCCACTTACGCGGGCAGCAGCCGCAGCAGCTGAAGCAGAGGTCCAGTAAGCAGAGTCCCTGGTGTCGAGTCCTGCCGGCGACGCCCCCAGTCCAAGGATGCCGTAAGGTGGCCCTGATGGCGACGCTGCCCTCCCGCAGTTGCCGCAGTCACGCTCCTCTGGTGGCCCCAGAGTCCAGTACCCTGGGCCCCCAGTTTCACAGGAGCCTACCCAGACTCCAGGGCATGACCTGCCTGATGGCAGGGCCCTGTCCAGCACCTCCCGGAGCCAATGCCAGGCCCACCTTCTGGCCCTCTTCGGCCTCAGCCCCTAGCCCCGCATCCCTGTGCTGGGCTTCCTGAAGGGCTAGCCTCACCTCATTCCTCCAGCCTGAGGTATCGGGAGCCAGCCCACCAGTATATCACAAAGGGCCCGAGTACCGTGTAACTCCTGGACCAGTGTAAATCACCAGGCCATAAATGTGACGCAAGTGTATCTCTTACAGTGTATTGGCTCAGTGCATAAGACTGGATGAGCGTAAGTGATCCTAAGTGAAGGTGTATGATGTACAGAGCACTGCGCACTCCCTTGTCAATATTAAGTAGTATTCCCTCCCCAGTGTGACGAATAAGTGAAGTGTTCTAGTGGAACTGTTATGCCACGTATTTGAGGGTCAACTACTCGTCCCTCAGACACGTAAGTGAAAGGTGAGCTATTTACCTATCTCGTTTCTGAGGGGTGACTTCTCGTCCCGTCAAATACGTAGACTTACAGTGGGTTCTTTTTCAAGACTGGGTCAGCATTTCTAAGGACAGGACTGGGTACAAAAACAAGGCAGTAAACTGTTATACACATGTATTACAAATATCTTCCCAAAGACAAATAGAACAACACCAGATACAATAGGTTCTGGGCTGGCTGGAGACGGGTTAACACAAGGTTTTACTAAATCACAATCTGTCTCTATACCGGCTTAGGGAAAGTATGGTAGAACACACCCAGTATTTACAGCACTTCTATTACATTTATATCTTGGACACAGAAATACATTTGCCACAATTTCCCACAATCGTATAGCACTGGACGTACTGATGCACTGGTTAAACTACGTTAATGCTATGTCGATAGCTACAGATCCAGTTGCCGGTCCATCACAAAGGGAGCTGCGCCGCGCTGTCACACACTGAGAGGGGGAACTGAGGTATTCAGGGAAAC